>JAPMOB010229143.1:0-24370 GCA_029875015.1 Lepomis gibbosus | reverse complement strand
GTGAAAATGTTTTGTACTAGTGAAAAGGATTTGTACTAGTGAAAATGTTTTGCACTTGTACGTTCAAATGTTTGGAAAAAATCTGTACTTGTGAAATTATTTTATACTTGTGAAAATGCTTTGTACTCATGAAAATGTTTTGTACTAGTGAAAATGCTTTGTACTCGTGAAAATGTTTTGTACTAGTGAAAATGTTTTGCACTTGTACGTTCAAATGTTTGAATGTGTGGAAAAGTTCTGTACGAGCACAAAACATTTTCAGCAGTACAAACTTTTCCACACAGCTCCAGTGCATTTGGTACAGTATTTATTCCATACACGAAGTCTCAAGCCATCCAACAGTTGTCAGGATGTTTCACTAAAAAGCAGCAAAATAAACCTCATGGTGGCGCTAGAGGGAAAGTCAGGGGATCACCAAAGTAACCTAATGGCAGTATCCAGGACAGGAGATGTTTCAGCCTGGAGCAGGGATTCAGGGGATTTAAATGTTCCACGTTTGCATTTCTCTGAACAGCTTCTTGCAGGTATAAAAAAACACCTTAACAGAACAAAGAGTTCACCTGTTCTTACAAAGTTTTAGAATTAACACTAATTGGTTTCTTATTTTTCCTCAGTGTTATATTCAGACATTATGTGACATGGCCAGCTCTCCTGCAGACCTCGCTGATGGAGTTCGGTTAGTTGCTAAGAGATCTGTAATGAAACTGAAATAAGTGCTGCTCTGCACTGTAATTTGCTCCTGGATTAAAGCAGCAGATCTGAAGTGCTGCAGAAAGACTCAGAAGTCAGTGAAGAAAGACTCGTTTCTGTGGACATTTCCTGTCTTTAACAGGCAGATGGAGTCGGAGCAGCTTGTTACCTTTCCCTCGGTGCATCTTATTTTCATTTTGCTCCTCTAAAAGCACACTTTAAGTTCGTCCTTCAGGTCAGGGATCAGTTTAGCTCAGCATGTCGTTAGTTTAATTTGTTGGCTCGACACTTTTGAAAGTTGTCTGACGCTGTGTTGTACCAAGTCTTGCATTTCTGCTAGCTGATGTATTATTTTCCAATAAATTAGAAAAGTTATTGTTCGGAAAATTGAGCTGTCATGCGACAAAGTACCTGTTTACCGTCTCTCTGATACTACATTTATATTAGGGACACAAGTCAGTTTAAAATGCCGTTGGCTTTCATTTTGCTCTTCACATTTCTGTAAATGCCAGACTAATATAATGAGTTGTTTTGGATCGGCAGAGACGAACAGACACTTTGTGCCCTTAAATTCAATTTCGGTGCATCACTTATTTCTACAGCAGGTCGAAGACAAAAAGGACGCCGGTTCTAGAAAAACTGCAGTCTCTTTGAGGCGATAAAAAAGAGCAGAAACTAAATGTACCAGCCGGAATCACATGGTAACCTGGACGCCCAACATTTGTTGTTTTTTTAAAAGTGCTCTATAAATAAACTGACTTGACTGAATGTGGGCGAGTCATATACTGCGGGTTATAATATGTTCTTCCTTCACCATCTGCCAGGATGTGATATTATTTTGTTTTCCATCTTTGTTTTCTCCAGATAAGAAGAAAAGTATTTTGTTATTTTGGGGAAAACAAAAGTTAGTTCTCAGGATAATCTGATAACTATCTGGAGTAAAGATACATTTAGTATCATACCGTTAGTCCGACACGATACCACTTAAAAAGCAACCTTTTATTTTTGTGTCTATGTCTCTTTATGTCTCTCTATTGCAGTCAGCAACAGTGAAACAGGGCTGCAATTGCACCCGTCAAAGCACGTCCACTGAAGTGCTTGTTTTTGCCACTGACAGGATCAGATTGTAGAAATGATCCTTACAGAAATAGAGCTTTTTTAAGGAGAGAATTCCTTTTTGATTCACCAGAAACAATCAATAGTTTGCTGTCGTCAAAGCCTCCAGACTCCATTGACAAAACAGTAGTTTCACCTCGCAGAACACAGGGGTGGTTGGTCTACTGCTGCCTCGGTTAGGTTGTTTGTTTTTGTTATGCTGTAACTTTGGTGTTTTAAAGAGTTAAAAACACCAAAGTCTCACAATAATACACACAGACACATACACAAAAAACCAATCAACAGCAGCAGAAGACCAGAGAGGAAAACTGACTATATTTGTTAAGGGAGTCTGGTGGTGTTGACAAGATCAATAAAAGAACAGTTTCTGGTGCAACAAAAAGGATCTTACTCTTTTAAAAATGGTCTATCTCTGTAGGGATCCTTTCCACCATGGTGTCAGACACTTAAAATAACAATCTGAGTCTGTCAGTGGCAAGAACGAGCACTTTAGAGGGTGTTGACGGGCGCAATTGCAGCCGTTTCACTGCTGCAGACTGAAGCTCATTGGCTTGATACTGGATGAAAAATTAGTTCCAATTAGTCACGTAGACACAAAAACTTGGAAAAATAGGGTTTAAAAAACCCAAGTTAACGTTTAACAGTGGTTGAGATTTCTGAGACTTCTCACCTTGCTGCAGTGATATACACTATGTTGCCTGCCTTTACAAGCACATGAAGGTTACTGACATCCCATTCTTAATCTGTACGGTTTAATATGGAGTTGGTCCACCCTTTGCAGCTATAACAGCTTCAACTCTTCTGGGAAGGCTGTCCACAAAGTTTAGGAGTGTGTTCATGGGAATTTGTGACCATTCTTCTAGAAGCGCATTTGCGAGGTCAGGTACAGATGTTGGAGGAGGAGGCCTGGCTCGCAGTCTTCGCTCTAATTCATCCCAAAGTGTTCTACTGGGTTGGGATCAGGAGTCTGTGCAGGCGAATAAAGTTCTCCACACCAAACTCGCTCATCCATGACTTTATGGACCTCGCTTTTTGCACTGGTAACAGTCATGTTGGAACAGGAAGGAGGCCATCCCCATACTGTTTCCACAAAGTTGGAACCAATCTAATTATAAAAAGGCGCCAAACCCAACCCTTGAAAAACAACCAAAAAACTTTATACTGGGCACAATGCAATCAGGCAAGTACTGTTCTCCTGGCAACCGCCAAACCCAGACTCGTTCCTTGGATTGACAGACAGACAAGCTTCAAAGAACACTTCTCAACTGCTCTAGTGTCCTGTGGCGGCGTGCTTTACGCCACTGCATCTGACGCTTTGCATTGCACTTGTGTGATGTGAGGCTTGGACGCAGCTTCTCGGCCCATTCCATGAAGCGCTCTACGCACTGTTCTTGAGCTAATCCGAAGGCCACACCACGTTTGGAGGTCTGTAGCTACTGACTCTGCAGAAGGTTGGCGCCTCAGCATGCGCCGACCCCGCTCTGTGATTTTATGTGGCCTATCACTTCAAAGCTGAGTCTGTTGTTCCCAATCGCTTCCGCTTTGTTATAATACCACTAACAGCTGACCATGTAATATTTAACAGTGAGGAAATATCACAAATGGACTTTTTTTTAATACACTTTCACAAATGTTTGTAGAAGCAGGGTCTTGGTTTTATACACCTGTGGCCATGAAAGTGATTGAACAACCAATGATTCAGAGTGTCCTAAAACTTATGGCTATATAGTGTTGACGTGTACTTTGCAGTTTGACAGAACACTGTGACGTCACTGCTTTCCGGTATTTTTACCACATTTGAGACGACCATGTGGTGAATGCGATGTGATCTCCCCTTCACCCACATATCCACACTCACAGACAGGCAGGACGGATGTTTCGGGGCTCGTCATGGACTCAAGCCTGCTGTCTCTCATGACTCACTGAACGTGGGAGGATGTGCAGTCGAGAGCAGAAATAGAACAGAAATCGTCTGTCATTCAGTTTGCTGCCTTTTTTTTGCGTCTGTTCTGTGTCCGTGAGGTTTTCTTAAAAGGATCCTCGACAAATCAAAATGACTGTTGTTTGATTTGTTTCATTTTGATCTCCTTAAGAGTGCACATCCCTCATGCTCATGAATCATATCTCGCCACAAAGCTCTCAGGTCTCAAGGGAGAGAAATCCAATTAAATGGCCGTTTTATTGAATCTGTTTGGACAAAACACTGTGTGGGCCAACAGGAAAGTGAGCTTGGAAACATTTCAGTGTTAACGTAGATCTGAATCGCGCTCACCTTGCCTGACTCCATTAACGGCAGACTGTGAGGAGAGCCTCTCTCCACCAACCGAACCCTGAAACACACACACACACGCGTGTAAATGTCACGGTTTGGGACAGCGAAGGGAAAATTATGAATGACAAGCTGACAGTAACTGCGGTACCTGTCATGTCGCAGAGCTCTCATGTCCACGTACACAGTAGTGGGGTCCGGTCCTGAAGTGCCCTGCAGCCAATCACAACACAGACACAGTGAGCGTGTGATGAGAGAGATATCCGGGTGCCACGCTGGTTATAGCTGCAGCAGTTTCTTTAAAGATAAAGCTCGTTTGAGAAAAGATAACGACAACCGTTTCTTTTTTTAAGCACCGGAGTGTTTGTTTAAACTGTGGAAGATAAATAGTGAGGTAAATTGGGCAACACCAAAACAATCCCACAGAAACCAGAACACTACTTTTTTTTTGGTCATGTGACAGTTTTACAATGTTAAATATTGTCTAAATACAAGCAAAATGCAGTCTACAACCTAATTTACAAACGGTAGCTGTAAATCTTGAGAAGCTGCAGAGCTTCAGTCTCTATTCATTGAACTTACACTGTAAGTTTCAAGCCAAACTGAGGCTTTATGAAGACTCTTTTCTCTCTCTCTCTTTCGCCTGTCATTCACCGGTCTTGTGCAGAGTTATGCGTGCACGCCGCGCTGCTGACAACTGCATGCACGTCGCGGTTCCTCGCGTGCCTATTTCAAGTAGCCTGCTATTTAAAAACGATAAAACTATCTTTGTGTGCTTCATCAACGGTGATAAATTATCTGAAAGTCCTGCGAGGTGCGACCAACTCTGCACAACACCAGTGAAGCTGGGGCTCCGACTCTTGTGACACTAAACACACACACACTACGCCTACACATGCGCACTGACGACACAGGGTTACAATTTATGGATTTATTGGAACATTTATTGAAAGTTTTATTCTTTCTGTATATTAACTTACTGTCAGAAAACCGACTGTGTGATTGACAGTCTTCAACCATTCGTGGTCAGCACTAAAGTGGTTGTGAGGTGGCAAAATGCAGAGCTACAGATGAACAGTGGAAGTCCTTCATTACAAGACTCGATTTAAAACGCGTCTCTTTGCTGTCGTGGCAGCGTGCGGCGGCCGCTCGTGTGTTTGTACCTGCAGGCAGATGGCCAGGTTGACCCTGCAGCCGAAGGCCGTGCTGACAGATCGCGGGTGAAGGCCGAGGTCTTTGAAGAGCTTCGAGAAGGAGTGCGTGAGCGACATCCTGGGCCTCTCCTCCGCCACCACCACACAGGCCCGAACCCGGGACAGATCCAGACCCCGGGCCTGGAGGAGAGACGAGGGGAAGAAGTCATATCGCAAAAAGGACTCAGGTTTTTTTTTTATGAGACAGAATGGGCATCGAGCATTATAATTTTTTACATGAGCAGATGAGAGTCCTTTGTGAGGTAAACGTTGTGTTTTATAGTCCCTTAACAAAGAAGGACAGTTAAGTTAAAGTACGGAGCGTGGGGCTGCTTGTGTGTAAAGATCTAATGATTTTTCACTCTGGGTCGGTCCGTTAGTCTCCATGGAGACTAAAAGGAAGATAATCACTGAAATTAACTCTGCAGCTTCCCCCATCGACCAATCAGAGGCGTCTGTAACTTCAGCAGTCAGACGTGGCCTCGGGCTGAGCAGACACAGACGCAGTGTGAGTGAATTACCTCTAAACTACAGCACGAGTGTTGAGTCCAACTGTACCGATGCATTTTGGGAAAAGTCACCAAATCATCTTCTGACTATGACTGAGGGCCCTAACGCTTCACAGTTTGAGGACCGATCAGCTGGCGGGTGCCTTCACTTCCTGTCCTAGAGAAGATTTATCTCACACTGCTCGGATTTATCAGCCGTTTAGCCATTTTTGGTAAAAAGGGCTATTTTACATTGAGAATGTTGACAAACAAAGAGGAACAAAAAGGCCTTTTAGACCCAATAGTTTCAGGAACTATGAAGCCACAGGAACTAAACCCAGGAACAAAAAGTATTTTTGGGAATTCCTGTTTGTTAAATTAAATTGAATAAAAATGCATAAAAAATTAGGGGTGGGAATCACCAGAGGACCCACGATACGATAATATCACGATATTTATGTCAGGATACGATATCATTTTAAACATATTGCTATTTATTGCCGTTTTTCCAAATTCAAATTGTTGCCCTAAAGAAAAACTCTTCTCTCACAGTCTGAAAAAGCAACTGATTTTATTATTTTAGCAACAAAGAGTAAAATTCTCATGTACAATTCATATAATAAAAGATTGATACTTGACCTCCATGTATCGATACAATATTGCCACGGAAAATATCGCGATACTATGCTGTATCGATTTTCCCCCCAACACTATAAAAAAGAAAGAACAAACGTCTCTGAAGAAGAAACAATCTGCTGAGTACGTGTTAAACAATCGTACAAAATAAATTGAGCGAATTGAGATTTGTTTCTGCCGTTAATTCGCTTCTCTCGTTCACTAAGCCTATCTGTCTTTTTTTTATTAGACAAGCTTGGAAGCCAACAACATACTTTTAACATCAGTACACGTCACAGAAAGTGTTCGTTCCTCATCCTGATATTGATACTAGCGGCCCTCTGCGTTTCTTTATCCTGTGAAGGAAGCTGTTCGGGGACGACACCCCTTCATAGAGGAATCACATTTAGACTCTGGTTCTGAAAATCAGGCAAGAAAAGTTAATTTGAGTGAAATGTTTCAAAGCATCACGAGACCTTTTTTATGTTGATGATCCAAAACCTGGGCCGGGTTCCTGCTGTCAAAATGGAGCTCAATAAATCTATGTTACTGGCCTCCTACAAAACGTTCTGTGGTTGAAAATAGTTTAAACGTGCAGAATAAATGTCACAAACATTACATAAGCTGACATTTTGCGTCAGTGTCTTGCTGACCTTGAGCGCCTCGGTCTGCAGGCCGAGTCCTTTGGTGCAGAGCTCCATGACGCTGTAGGAGCAGAAGGTGTCTCGCACCCTCAGCTGGCTGACGGCCAGCAGCCACAGCGCCGGGTTGGACTCCAGCTCCACCGGGGGAATCAGGATGGACTGGTGTCCTGAATACACACTGCAGACAACACAACACATTTTCCTCAAGGACCTTTTTAATGGCTGCAAGCAATAAAATGACCACTTATCCATTTTATAATCAGCTGGTCTCACTGAGATCGAAACCTGAGAGACGTTCATTTATTATAACAATCAGGTAAAAACTTATTGTTGCTTTAAAGTCACTGAGGTGGACGAGAACTTCTCATCGCGAAGGTGATTTGCAGTCTTGCTTTATTAATGAGACATTCGGCGGCTGAAATCTGCCTTTGCCAAGATCAAAATTTACGAGCTGAGGATTTAAAAGTAAGCAGAGCTCAGGTCTGGAACCAGAGCGAAAAGATTTAAAGACAGTCGAGTTTCAAACAGAGAGCTGCACAAATAAAATCTCTGTCCTTGTTGTTAAAGGACAACTTTCTGACATCAATCAGAATAAAGAGTATAACATGTGCCGGCCCTTCTGTGAGTAAAGAGGCTGTCTGGTGAGCTATACTGACAGATGACTGCAATCTGCATAACTCAAAATATCCATTTTTAATGGAAGTGGACGGAGACACGTTTAGCAGTTGCGCCGACCTGCAGAGACACCAGAGGACAAAGCCGAGGCCGCAGTAGGGATCCAGACAGATGGCCACTTCTCTGGACGGGTACAGCTCACACTGCAGCTTCACCGACCGACAGAAGGCTCCAACGGCATTATGGGACATCTGGAGAGAGGGAGGGAAGAGGAGAGAGAGACACAAACACACACGAACACAGACGGACAGGAAACAAGGCAGGGAGACGGACAGTTAATCTTACATGCCATGCGCATATTTTGGTAGATGCTGTAACTCGGGACTGAATCTTTTTATTAGACTTACGTTCCCAAACGCAACAATCTTCATATGATCAAATTTATTTTATACTTAACTAGAAGCATCTGTTTAAAGTAAACTGGGAGGGGACACATCTTTCAGTTTTGTGTTTATTTAAACAAGCTCTGAGCCAAATGTGCTTTTATTCTGCTCTTTTTATCACGTTTCCTGGACGTGCTGTACTGCGTGCCGCTCTGACTGCTGAATGAATAGACGGGAGGTCTGTCCCCGGCGACGGGACAAGAGGCTGTAAGAGGTTTGGCTCGGGGTGACGAGGATTAGCGCCGAGCTGACCTGAACTCCGGCCAGCATCCCGGTCGTCGACACACTGAAGTCCAGATAGGCCAGGCCGTCAGGGTTGGTGGGCTTGTGGAGCGCTGGAGGCTTCTTCTTTGGCAGGTCATCTGCAGTACACACACACATTTTTGTTTTATTACACTGAGAGTCTGCTGGGCTGCATTCATTTCAGAGACGCTGACCTCACGCTGAACCCACAATGTTACTTCAGCAGCCTGTGAGCAGTCATTGGAGGGGCTTTAAGACGTCCCGTCGTAGCAGACGACAACATAAAAAGTAACTGTGTGTGATTGTTTACAGCTATCCGGTATCAAGATTATGAAGACCTAAATCTTACTCTGTGATAGAGACCAAACGTTAACCCTGTCACATCATGGGGACTCCTTCCAGCTGGATCCCCACACGGTTACATATTTCTATGTAACACACGCCAGATGTCTTAAACGGACAGACCATGACATGTGTGCGGGCATGAAATGAATGCAGGTGTTTTGTGCTGCTGGCGTGTGTGTTGCCCAAAACAGTGGGTAAAAAAAAAGGGTTAAAAGGTAGTTAAAGTTAAAGTCTACAGTAAAATGCTCTTATTCTGAAATGCTCCTTGTGGGATATGTAGCCTGCAGAGAGCGGCACGAAACGAGAGCTGTTCTCCAGAGTTGAAGCACAATAAAAGACCAATTAAAAAGCACACGCCCGTCTGCCCGCTTTGACTGGCGAGCAGGTCTGTCACACAAGGATGACAACGGAATGAATCTTTAACAGCGTGGCTGCTTAAAACGGGCCAGATGTGACATTTTAATCACCTTCTTCACGATTAGCTAATCGCGTTCTTTCAAATCGCAATTTCGATTTGATCACGGTTAATCGTTCAGTCCTGGTTTGTTCAATATCTTGCGCAGTCGTCAGTTTCACGCTGCAGCCGGTGACATTAACAAGAAACAAAGTAAACTGCAGGGAAGATGACCGCGAGCTAGAAAACCATGAGAACAAAATGTCTTTAAAACTCTGCGCACCTTTGAGTTTGGGGTTGAGGTTTAGGGTAAAATGAGAGCAGGAGCTGAGATCATGTTCATGTCATGCAAATTCATGTCTTCAGAAGAACAGCAGAACAAGTGTGTGTTTGTTATAGAAGCTGCCGTACCAGTGTCGAGGACGGGCGGCCAGTTCCTGATGTCCACGGTGGCCGTGGCTTCCTTGGAGCGCAGCAGCTTACAGATGACCGCCGTGGTCATCACGCAGGCAGAGTGACTGACCTGCAGAGAGAGACGAGGGAGTATCTTTAGCTTATGGTTATAGGATCATTTAATTTTAATAATTATTTTCCATCTTTATCAGCTCCTCAAGATGGCCAGAGGTCAGCTACACGGTAACAGGCCTGGAGCAAGCAGGGCGAGCTGGGCCGCCTAGCTCAAGGACACGTCTTATATTTTTATATTGAATAAATATTACTTCTCAAAGCAAACAAGGAAAATAACAGAAGGAAGATGGGACATGAAAAACAATCGTTATTGCTGTCACAAAGGTTTTGAGTTCATGAGGAAATAATTTGTAAAACTGTTTTAGAAATCGGAAAAGATTAGATAAAATAAAATGCGATAAGTTATTGAAGGTGTTGTAGCAGGGTTAGGGCAGGAACGTGTAGAGAGAAATAGAAAAAGGGTAAAACTAAATAATTAAAAGTTTATAAAAGAAAAATAGGGAAAAAAGTCAAACTTGTACCTGAACTATGGCTGGATGATGTGGCCAGAACTGTTATCACGATAAAAAGTTTCATATCTTTTGATCGATAATTATCACGATAAATATCGAATCGTTCTTTCTTTGGAAATCAAAGGCTGATTTTGTGAGTGAGAGTTAAAGAAACCTGATGGTTGAGGCCAAACTGTGGATCACTTCACAAATCTGAGGTAGAACATTCAAAACAATCTTAAGTAAAATTACGTAAAAGCTTTTTTTCACTCCTTTTTCTTCAACAAGATAAACATCTTCATAAAAAAGTCCGAATCTGTGTGTGAATAAAATCAAACTTTGGTTGAATATTTATTGAACATTTGGTATTTTGTTATTGAAAATAATTATATTGTAAGTGTTTTATTGTCCAGCCCTAATTGAACTAACACAGCAGTGCTGTCTCAAGCATAGTGACGGAGTGGTGTGGTCTGTGGCAGAACTCATCTTATAGTAAAACCACCGACCTCGACGATCATCTTGACGGTGGGCAGGGTGGTGGAGATGTTCTGAGGGTGAGGCGGCCGCACCGTGATGGGAACGCAGCCGGCGTACAGGCTGCCGTAGAAGGCTGCGATCAGGTCTATACCTGCAGGACGGACACACGCAGAGGGGCAGAGGTGTGAATGATCAGTCCAGGTGCCTGAGGGAAGTAGGCTGGCGTCTGTGACTTCTTTTTAAAACTTATTTTTACTGGAAATAATCCTGATCTCATCTGAGCTGCCTGACATTTAATCAAACTTGATTCATCTTTTCTTTAAGTGCTGTGAAACATATCTGTTAAACTCCAGAGTGATCCTTGTTCTTTCATTATGTTGCTCTCTTATTACCACTCTGTTTTGATAAGCGCTAACAAATAAACAAGCTTTTCAAACAGTCCAAATATGCAAACGTAAGGAACAGCGTGCGTCATCTCTGACCTGGCGGGTACACCAGGGCGACGTGGTCTCCTTCCTGCAGACCTGCTCTCTCCATCAGCAGAGCCGCCACTCGCTCCGCCCTCTTGTGGAGCTGCAGGCAGGTGAGGGAGCTGGACACCGCCCCCTGGAGGAGGGGAGGGAGGGAACACGGGGAGGAAGAAGAAGAAGGAGAAGAGGGCGATGAAGGGAAAGACAGGAGAGCAGGATGGATTTTCAGAGTTATCAGTTACAGCCAGATCCCCGTTTATCTCTCCCACAGCTTTGCGCCACTCACTCAGGGTCAAGACGCTCTTTTATTAAAACCCATGAACGTCTCTTCAAAACCAAGCTGCAAATACTGACACAACTTACGTCTTTTATTCATAAACTTGATCCATCGCTCTCGTCTCACACTAATATATCCGGATTTTAAGACTGTCAACATTTTATCGAACCCAGAATACAGTTAATTTTTGTACATTATATATATATTCAGTTTTAACATATGTTTTAGCCAGCGTGCTGCTGGTTAAAAAACAAGGAAAGACCTCCTTGATCTTCTGTAATATGAATTGTAACCGTGGTCGGAGGTGTGTGTTGTTACCCGGGAGCTGAGCAGGGTGTAGAGGACGTGGTCTGGTGTGGTCTGAGCTCTCCACTGCAAAACCTCTGACAGGAACAGGAACTGAAAAACACGATCAGAGCCGAGGTGATCACAAACACCCTGCGCTGTTTTACACCCCACAGATCCTGACATTTACACGGACTCTGTTTAATCTGCGTGTGTCAGGTTTAATTCCTGCACGTAGTTCCCCACATTTCATCTTGAAGTTCAAAATAAGCCCAATTACTGTACATTACTTAAGTTATGAAACAGACTTTCTGCTCTAAAATCACTGTAAAGATGCATCAAACACCTTTACAGGCGCCGTAAAATGGTTTCTACTGTCAGCACATCATATAAAACTGCACACAAGACATAAGTAGTAAAGGTTTTTATACAGCCAATATAGGAGCTGGCTTATCCACCTGTAAATAAATCTTTAGTTTTATCTTTCAAATTTAGAAATGCTGCTGATAGTGCAGGACTTTAACACCGTAGCGGCCGAGTTTCTGCCTCCTACCCAGCACATTAAAGCGGTTTGATCAATATCACAGTGAAACTTCAAAGCAAAGAGGCAAAGTAAAGTAAGAAACGACCTGCCGCTGGCGTCGACCCGCCTCACAGGAATACATTTATCACCGTGTTACTGAGACCTTTTCTTCATCGGGGACTTGATTGGGCCGTTTAGAAAGTTTATTGTCTGTTTGTGATTGTAAATCAATTTGACTCACGATGAAGTCAAGACTGTTGGCTGTATTATTTCTAGAAAATGTCAAGTTGTCAGTTACTAAGAAACAGACATGACCTTCACTAAAATTCAGCAGTTCTGAATTTGTTAATGAAAAAGAGGAATTGAAAACGTTTCTCAAAGCACAGAGGGAGTCAAGATAAAAACATTTACATGATGACAATATTTGAGTTACCTGAAAACAGAGCTTGCTGATCCAGTATCATCAAAAACAAGAGGTTAAGCACATGTTTGGTCTCGATTATTTTCAACATCGATTTATTTGCTGATTGTTTGTTTGAAAAATGTCACAAGTTCGGAAAGTCTTTGTTGGCATTTACAGATGTCTTGTTTCTATAACAAATTACTGTCAACTCATAATTGATTTTCTCTGATAACCAGTTCTTGACCTGCTCGGTAAAACGTCGTGTTTGGCTCGTGTATCGTAGCCTTATGTTGTCTTCTTTGAATCAACGTGATGCTGCCAGATATATTCTTTTAAAATAAATAAATTATATATATATATATATATAAACCCTCAGCTGGAACCAGAGAATGTTTGGATCAATCACTTTTCTTATCAGAACAATTGTAGATTATTTTTCTGTCAGCCTACTAATTAATTAATCAACTAATGATTTAAGCAACAGTCTTGTTGTCATTAAATTAAAGTCTTTTTAAAATTTTCTTTCTTCTAGGGGGAGACTCTGTCTGATCCTCTTCGTGTGGATGATGTTTGCTTACATCGCTGCTCCTAGCCTCGTATATATGTATTTATTTAGTGTCTCTCACCTGGTCGTTGTCGTCAGTCTGTCCCAAATCTCTGCCGCTGGCCTGAGCGATCCTCTTCCCTGACACCAAGTTCCCCACCATCACAGAGGCAGGTCCGATCTCTGCAACACAGACACACACATTAACACCCCAAGGCCGTTTCACAGACCCACGTGCAGACAGACGGACACGTCTGTGGGTTCAAACGAGCCCGTTTCCCACCTGGTTGTTTCTGCCGCGGTTTGGGCAGGTTGGTGACGCAGGTGTGGGGGCACATGAGGACGTTGCAGGGGTGCAGCCCCCCCTCCAGGTACAGCTGCTTGATCTCTGACAGGTGGATGCCGCCCAGAGGAGTCTTGGGCAGCGTGTTGGCCGGGACCAGAGCCAGGCAGAACACACCCACCCCGTGGATACTGTCGATGGCCTGAGAGAGAGAGGAGGCGGGGGACAGTGGTATTATCTGCTGAGGAGGAATCGTTGTGAAATTATGGCTTTAAATGTGGTTTGGAAATCAATATGTTGCAAACAAGTGATGTAGCACATGGCTTGGTTAAAATAAAAATATTAGAGTTTAAAGTGTCTGTAAGCTTAAAATACAGAGTGTTGGAGTAAAGCATGATGGTCAGTGTGAAAAAGGAACAGAGTGATTGAGTGTTGGTCGGACCGACACATAAAAAGTGTTTCACTCTGTGTTAAAGTGCGACAAGAAAACAAATCAGCTCGTGAGAATATATTGCTCATCATCTTATGAATATTTCCATCTTATGTTCTTCTCATCGTGTGTTTAAACGATGAGTTGACCGAGAGCTGATTTGTTCCCGGCCTTCCTCTGTGGAGTCTGCGTGGGTTTCCCTCACCACCAAAAATATGTTAGATTCTCCAGTCAGAGCTGTTGACCGAACACTGGTCAAGATCTGGAGTTGGTCCCCTGCTCTCTTGGGTGCAATAAATGAATTTCACAACATGTATGTGACAATAAAGTTTGTTTAAGTATTTTTGCAACCTGTCCGGACTGTTTCACAGGACTTTAATATTCTGCCTACAGAAATTCCATAGTTATATTTATTATAATTTCATATACAGTTTACCACTTATATTAACTTCAGGTACAGCTTTTTGTCTGGGTTGTTTTAATTCATTCAATCCTTTTGCAAGGAGAACAGTCTTGGTCTCTAATTTATTAATGCTAAGAACTAACTGGTCAATAATCATGACCACTCATTCAGAAGAATTACTGTATGTTACAGTCTTCAACATAAATCATTCTCCCTGCAGAGCGAAGCATCATCCGTCCTGGACCCTTCACGCTGCTGCTCTTTTCCTTCTTGTTATATTGACGGGTGTCGCAAACTTCCCCTCACTTTTTACAGATTCATACTGCTCTACTTGACATTTTAAAAGAGGTTTGTTTTTATAGTTTTTTTTAAAGAAAGGTTGAAATATTGTTGGATATAAAAATACGAGAGAATCCCGGGAAAAACGGGGGGATGACAGGTATGTGAACACCTGTGTAACGGCAGACCGAATGACTGGGAACCATCCTGTCATCGGGTCTCTCGCCCTGGAGTGAGGACGGGTGCTATAAAGACTGAAATCCTCACAAGAGCTTGCAAAAATGCATTTATTTCTATTTAAATTATAAACTGCTCACTTGCTGCTTGTTTGGGGACTGAACGATAAAAATCTTACACTCTGACAGTGTTGCTGAATTCATTTCAATTATTATTATTTTCTGTTTGTTTTGATATCTTTCATTAACAAAATGCTAGTTTGAGGAGAGATGGGGCCTAAAAACGAAACATTTTAAAAAGCTGTTTTAACTCTACAGTAAATGCCAGATTGCTGCATCAAGAACTGAATCTGGGTAAATCTGCAACACACTATGTTCCTAATATGATGTTATCCAATCCAATAAGAAGCCAATAAGACATCTATGTAGAGCTGCAACAATTAACTAACTGATTGATTAACTTAATTAATTTAAGTTAATTGGCAACTATTTTGATAATCTATTAATCGGTTTGACAGAGAAAAAAGTCAAAATTCTGTGATTCCAGCTTCTTCGGTTTGAATATTTTCCGGTTTCTTCGCTCCTATACGGCAGGAAACTTTTTATCTTTGGGTTGTGGACAAAATAACCGTTTGTCGCAGCCCTTCATCTGCGATCTGACGCAGGGCAGCGGGAGGTGCGGCAGGTGGTCTACCTGCAGCACGCGGCTCATCCACTGGAAGCTGTCCTCCTCCGTGGAGTCGGGCCTCTGCTCGGCCACCACCACGATCCTCTCGTCCCTCAGCACCGTCACAGAGAACACCGCTATCCTGCAGGGTCAGGAGGGGACACGCATCAGTCAGGAGCAGCTGAGGCCGCCTTCATTCCCACCATATCTTTCTCTCTTTTTTAAGTTTCTATTTCAAAGAACTGTAGCTGCTACTGATCGAACCACCGGCTCAAATGCATCTCTATAAAATGAATAGCAATAAATAGGTGATAGTGGAGAATTCAAGTGTCCTGTTATGGTTTTGTCCCCCCTGACAGAAAAAAAGACTACTTGAAATATTTCCCCCACTACATCTCTGTGTGTGAGATCCAAGATTTAAGGTTTTCAGTGATTAAACGGTTAGAAGTCGCTTTAAATGACACAGAAGTTGACATCAGTGATCTGCAACAAAGAGGGCGTGAGGAGCAGCTTGTGAGGACACAAAGATATCGGACTTGAAATGTGATTCCTTTATTTCATCCTCAGGTTTTAAGAGTCTGGTGTGACATGAGAGGAGCAACAGGAACCTGAAAAACAGGTGTGATGAATTACAATCGTTGAATGTTTGTCAGAGGTTTCTTCACTGCAGATGGATTCGTCTACTCTAATGTACTTATACAGCAGATGTTGCGGAGGATCAGCAGTACATGGGGGGAGGGGGGACTTAAACGCACAAAATCTGTGTGTACGATCAAGAAAGGAAGGATAGTGCACACCAAACAATCCAACTACAAACACTCGTCTGATTTTATTTAAGCATATTGTCGGCAAACAGACGGCGTTTACGAACAAAACTTGACCACCGACGCACACAGGCGGACGCTTCAAACACCTCTCAGCCTTCAGCCCGCCCGCTTTACATTCGATCAGTGAGTCAAACTTGCGGTAAAAATGTTTGAATCCTGTGTTAACTGGGTGGCTCACAGATTCTGCAGCTGGTTTCTACCTCAGCTTGGACCTTAAATATCTCTGGGAAACGTCATCAGTCCCTGTCAGGTAAAAGATGAATTTCCTGCTCGGTGGCCGTGGACACAATTAAACTTCACTCTATTACTGTTTCTGGATTCATCCACTATTGCTCTACTTTATTAGATTTATTATGAGAGAGGGGATCGCTCATTTATCAGGGTGACAGCGCATGTATTCGATTTCTGGCTGGTTTTCAAATACTGTCGATGGGAACGATGTTAAAAACTATTCAGCGTGACGTATGAACGCTCCCCGGGGAGTTCTGGTCAGCGCCATAAAAACAAACCGGACTCTCCTCATGTCCCACAAACCCCTGCCACCTCACACTCACCTGCCCCTGTACACGAATTTCATCGGCTCCACCGCCAGCGCCGTTGCAACGATGTCGTCGGCGTTGTGCCTCCGCCCGCTCACCATGATGAGTCCGTCCATCTTGCCCGTGATGAAGATGAGGCCGCCGGGGCCGATGAAGCCCAGCAGGCCCGTCCGCACGAAGGCGTACTCGCTGATCAGCCCCCCGCTGGCGCTCACCGGGTAAACCTGGAAAAAAAACAACACACAGGCGTTTCAGCTGCAGAGTCGCCACGGCAACAAGCCAGAGTTAGAGCTGCACGGTGGAGCAGACTTCACGTTGTGACGGAGCAGGTGCTGCAGAGGCATCCACTGTTCATCATTCAGCTACAGCAGGTCCAGGAAATGAAACACCACGAAAAGGCCACATTCATGAAGCATTACAATAAATATCACGACATATAATATCAAACAATCGGGTAAAAAAGCATTTAGAGGTGAGACAAAGGGTTTCTCCAACCTCTGAGCAGGAATGCAAAACATCTACTTTTAATTTAGATTTTATGTTCGTACGTAACAAAATGTAGTTTTTCCAAACAACAAGTGAAAGCTGCTGCTGATTAAAAGAGAAATTCAAGATGCATTGACATAATTCTGCCGTGAAACATGTTCTGAAACAGAACAAGACAACAAAATGACACGATTTCCACCAGAAGAAGTTTCCCTGTATCAGCTGTAGATATTATTTGTATGTTCGAGCAAATAGCTTTTCATTGTTTGCTAATTTTCCAAATAAGAGAAAATAAACCACAGTATTCTCCCTACAATGAATAATGAATTAAAGTAATTTTAAATGATAGTTGAGTTAAATGATAATATCTGATCAATATATGCAGTTAAGAAAATCTTTTGACATGCAGGTGAAAAGAATGCAGTGTGATAGGGAAGTTTGCCACTATTGATTTACGGTCAGATCTGAGTGAATTAAATCTTGGGTTAGCAACTCACACTGCAGCAATTTGAAATGAATTTGAAATGAATTTGAAATGAATTTGAAATGAATTTGAAATGAATTAGGAGACTTCGTAGTGATTTGTCCGAAACATTGTCAAAGACATCGTGTTGCAGTGGTGACCAGTTTGGTGATTAAAGCTGAGCGTCTAGTTAAACACACAGCGTTTAATTTCCAGGTGTCTCACAATCAAATCTATAACAAAAGACGGAATTTAATGAATCTTTAAGTAGCGTGGGATCATTGGAGTTGGCGACATAACGAGTAACAAGTGAGAAATACAACAACAGTAAACAACAGAGTGGCTGGCCAGCTTTCTCACCGATTTCCTTCCTCACTCTCTGGTGTGTCATCCGACGTATCTCGTGCTCTTCATATAAGCTAAAGCCAGTAAAGGGGATCGGACGCCGCCGACAAGCGACCCAATGAAACGCACCTTAACCTCTAATAAAATTACAAGTATTTCTCCGGGGGGTTGAACATTGTTGGAAAGACTTTAAATACGCAGCTCAACAAAATATGTAACATACTTTAATGCAGAAATGTTACCTATTATACCTTTAAAGTAATCAATAAGTTAAATTATCTGCAGCAATTTTGATAATTTAGTGTAATTTCTTCAAACATAAATGCTTTAAATCCTCTAGTTTTAGCTTCTCAAATGTGCCTTCTGTGACACCAAAGTCAACACAAGAAAACAAGCTGCCTCAGACTCTGGGACCAATGTTTAGAGACACTTTACAGAGAAAACAATAGATTAATCCAGACAATAATCGGAAGATGAATTGATTGTTTGTTGCAACTTCAGTTTAAACACTGAGGTAGACGTCTGCAGACGATATCTCTTGCCTCCAAGATTACAGGGACAAACATAGATTGTGAGTGTTGTTTTCTTCCTGTCAGTGGGTCCTTAGCGAGATTCATTATGTTATGAAGAGACAGCAGCTTGTTCCACTGTGTTATATTTGTTGGACCTTGGTGTTAACAAGTGGAAAAATACCATGTCACAACCCAACAATACCAAACAACAATCATGTCGTTCAAATGTGTGCTCGGTTTGTTTGTTTAGTCAACTTCCAAGAGTTTATAGACAGAAGGTCAAACCGCCAGCCGCCTCACCTCAAAGGTGTTCTTGGTCATGCCGGTGAGGCCGTAGTAGGAGGTGCCGGATGCGATGGAGCAGACGCAGAGTTCACCGATCTCATCTGTCTGGCAGAGCTGAGGGACGCCTTCTGGTTTCACCACACACGCCAGGCCTAGACGGGCGAGAGACACCGAGAGAGAGAGAGAGAGGGAACGCACAGGGTTAACACTTTTGAAATTCCTTCGGTTTCCTTAAATAAACCTAGAAAGTTATTCTTCACATCAACCCCAAATACACCTGTTTGTGAGAACAATCCAGGCCAACATCCCAGTTTGAGTTTAAAGTAGGTTGTTCTAACCCACTTATGACGTCTTCTAACCCACAACCAGGTTACCTGAGCAACTGGGTAAAGAAGAGGATATCTCCAGCAGGTAACATCTGCAAACAACTTACTGATGTTGCTGATTATGAACTTTAGTATCAGGATAGATTTTATTGCCCCACAAGACAAATGTACTGCATCTGTAGGGGATTAACAGGGTTGTTGATCAATTTCCAGTGACTCAGGGATCAATTTCTACATTATAAATCAAATGTTAAGGCTGACGCTGGAAGAAAACGTTCCCGCTCATTACAGGGTGTCCTAACAAATCCCTGGTGTTACAGCGCGTGTAGTTTTTGAGGTGAACACTGGGTGGTGTGAGCGGACAGCGACAGGAAGCGAGCGCCGCTTGGAAGAAAAGCTCAGGAGTCTGTGACAGTGATGTTTGATTAGCTGCGGCAGCCTGCGTGTTTGATCAGCAGGGTTTACACGTTCCCTTCTGCAGATTACTGCCTTCTTTATGGATTATAAGAGACAGACCTTCACTTCCTCATGTGTGAATTCCACTTGTATATTTCACTCACTGCACGAGTAGATTAAAATGTACAGTCTAATTTTATTTTCCAGGGTATTAATCTGTTTATTTACCATAAAAAATGTTATATGATGCTATTTTTAATATCAGTTTGTCTCCAAATATTCAGTACTGAAGTATTATATTTGTTATTACTTATTAAATCAGCATTCGCTGTCTTCACACATTTAATTTAAGTCGATTTAAGTCCATGATAAGCTAGGAGGTAAATTGTATTTGTTATTTTAATGGGTTGATAAACACTGTGATAATTACATTGTAAACTGAAGCTGAGACGATTTGTCAATCAATACTTCAGTCGATTGCTGAAAATTAATCAGCAACAATTTTGATAATCTTTTAAGCACTTTTTAAGCGAAATGGCGCCTGTTCAAGCTCCTCAAATACGAACATGTGTGTGTATTTGTAGGATAATAAACTGAATATCTTTCGGACTCACTGTTTTTGGTCAGCTGTTTTATAAAGATGATGGACAACCACTGAAAATGATTGAGAGTGTGGTTCAAATCGACAGATGAAGAAGTACTTCCCGCTGTGTTTAAGTGTAACATGTGTGTGAGTGTGTGAACAGGAAGGTTTGCTTACGTCACCATGGACGCTTGCATGCTGCCTGACCGTCTTCATAGCCTGCAATTTTTAGACACAGAGGCTCTTCCGGTCTTCTCTTCGGAGGGCGCTTTTCTGAGAAGGTTCGAATTTAGACTCTGACTTGGTTAACAATCCACTCAATTGACTTTGACAAGACTTTATTACCTGCAGTGTGTTTTAATAAAATTTTCTTGAGTGCGCCAAAGTTACAATAGGGATGATAGGATGTAGAGCTGCACGATTTGGAGAAAAGGCCAGGCTGCGATTATTGTGGACAATGTTGCGATTAGATTATAGTGGATCAAATAATGCTACGAGTCTACATGCTCAATTATCAAGGAATGAGTGAAATACTGACATTTTGAAATGTGTATTTCTCAACTTGAACAAAGTTAAACAATAAAATTTTTTTATGACAATAACTAGTAAAACAGATGTGAAACAGAACAAGGGGAGTGTGTTGCTCTGCAGAGGAGGCGGCTAGAAGCAGCACATACTGGGACACTGGAACTACATCTGTCTGATGCAGAGTCTCTACCCACAACCTGGAGGAGGAACTGTACATGAGTGTATTATGTAAAGAGTATAATGTTTAGTTAATGGTTTATTGTATTAAATACTACATTCATTAGAATTTTATATAACAGTAAACTTTTTGAGTATTAAAACCAGTTCCAGCTGTTTCGTTTTTGACTGATTTTTTATGTGGTTTTATTTGAGATGTGTAAAAGAAAAGATTCTCACTTTATGGGGGAAAATCTTCTAAAATGCTGGAACTACCTTGGGCTGGGTGCATACATGAAGTCAGCCAATGGAAAGATCCCATAACTTAGAAGATTGGCGGGTGTGCACAGTGCAAGGCTGGGGTAAGCTCTTGCCTGTGGCAAAGCCCGGCTGGGACCAGACCTTAAACCTTCCTGGTCGCTAAGGAAGACGGACCGTGGGTATCAGGTGTTGAAGGCCTTGCACAATGCCGCTTGATATTGTTGCTATGAAAGGTTTGTATGAAAAACGTCCGACTCCGCCATGCTGGAGACCCAGAGAAGGACTGTGGATGCAGTGCTACAACCCCCGGGATCATACGCTATTTTAGGTTACCCATTAGGACCACAGCTACAATCAGGGAATCAGAATTTGCACCCTGAGCATGCCAGACGGTTGGGCTACCACCGTCTGGCATGTCTAACCTGGACCTTTTCTCGGCCCCTGGCTCAATGCTTCAAAATATAATTTCTGAGCAATACCCTGGGCTTGAAATGTAGCAATAGTGAGCAGACAACAGAGCACTTAGCTATCAGTACTGCAGGGCCAGAGAGTGAGGCTCTGTTTCCCAACACAGACCAGAAGAAAGCCCTGTTGTCCGGGATAAGCAATATACTTATACTACAAATGCTGGAGGATGAATTCAGGAAAAACGACCCTGTGACGTTGGGACCAAGGCCCAATTGAAAAGACTGGGATCTTGACCTACAACATGAAACAAGAATTGTAATATTAATGTGTGTACCGCTTGGCCAGAAGCATGGGCCCGCGACACACCAGATGATGAAGTGAACTCTGTCCAGAGAGACTATGCAAGGCGAAAGCGATGAGCGTGCCGTGAATATGTCAGGAAACCTGCACCCGAGGCGGAGGTGATGCACAAATGGTTCCAAAAGTTTAAAAAGAACAAAACAACCATTAAATAATTGCTAAAACAGACCTCTCTCTGGAAAGGAGTACAGAATGGTTGATCCTGAAAACAGAAGACGACGCTCTGAACTGGGGGACGAGTGGGAAGAGACAGCTGTGGAACCACAGCCAGACGAAACTGGGAATACTGGGAAAATACTCAATAATGGCTCTGTTTTTAGCTGTAGTATTAATTTTGCCACTAACAAAGGTGTATGTCATAAACGACGATGACCACAGTTGCACCAAGAGCGGGGAAGTGGCAGGAGCCAGCCGAGAGACTTAAGAATGGAGAAAAAAAGAGGGCAAAACCTGCACCATCCCCCAAAACTTGCTGAGGACTCTGAGGTTGTTCTGACCATAGATGAGAGGGTAAGCTCAGATGAAGAAGTATATGTAATAATATGCCAAGAAATTAAACAACTCAAAGGTTCTAGCGAACCTAAAGAGGTGAAAATGAATGACTCCCTCTTATAAGGAAGGCGCACCAGGTGTTCTGCAGGTGAAGAACCCCCAAAGAAGCGGATTAAGGAAAGCCGTAAGAGAAAAAAATTGGGGGAAGAAATTTAAGTTAGAAGAAATTGGAACACCTGGTGGTGCTGCCAAACCCTGGGACAGACCAGGAGTGCAGGAAAATGCTCTGCAACTCGTAACAGAACCAAACCCATACAGAGAAGGCATCTATGGAGAAGTGTTCAAAACTAGAAAAAAACCTCTGGGGTGGGGTTAGCTATTCTCTGTAAACAGTCCACCCTCAAGGGAGGGTGTTGTATAAACACGATGAAGATGATGGACACATCAGTAATTTAAATAACTGCTAGCTGCAGCTCTCTAATTAAGCGAAAATAGTTTCTTATGATCAAAAACAGGTTTAAATTCGTCCCACGACATGTCTGCCAAGTGATAATGTCACTGGCATCTTTGGATTCTTCGTCAGGACCTGAACAGATGATGTATTATGTCCTAAAAGCTTTTTTATGTTCTGGATAACCCTGTTAAACTATCTATGTGACTTTGTCCCCAGAGACAAAACTCTCTGGGGTTGATTTGAATGGATTGCAGCCGTATTAAAAACTCTCCTCTCTACTTTGTTTTTTTTTTCCCAGGCGTTAAAGCTCTTGAAAACGTTAAGCAGAACCCACTTATCCCGCTCGCTCATGAAGAGAGGAAACGCTCCCGAAATTGGACATTGATGAAAAGGAGAGGCTGCACATTTACACACCCTTAAAACTAATTTTACGATTTAATGGACTTAATTGATTTTTTGCCATTCAGTGCGTGACCAAACACTGAAGGCCGATGGTTTAACTCTTCAGATGGTCATGGGCTTACAGTATTCAAGAACACACACATGAAAACCTGAACCAGGAACATAAAGCAGCCGCACATGTTTTAATAATCCAAAGTTAGCTTAACTTTAGAAACTTTTCTAATTGTGACTGTTACATGAACCTAAATGTAACTATAACTATGAATGTCACAGTGACATAAAGCTTTTCACCTTAACTCTAAATCTACAATATGTCGAACGTCTACAAGTAAATCAGAAAATTAGAATTTGTCTGTACTATTACAATAAGATACCTAAGTTTACAAAACACATGATACTTCTCATAAAATATGATATATATATATGTTACAAACCTGTTATTTATAAACCTTTATTAAGAAATGCAGACAAAGTTCTCAAATGTTATGCTCATTTTCAGGTTTAAAATCCTGCTTAGGGGTTGTACCAGAACAGGTTTACATGGTTTCATTTTCAAAAAATACCATATTCTTTGTTATACTGCACATTGCTGCAGCTCCTCTTTTAACTCTGTGTTGAAGGCTTTGTTTTAGCTATGGAGTGATGCATCTTGCCTCTAAATGATCTTTGTTGGGAGCTGCACAAGCACAGTTTCTAGTTAAGGACGACTAGCCAATCAGAAGCAGAGTAGGGCGGGTCAGTGAGAAGCCGGTAAACAGGGCTTCAGTTCATCTGTAGGCTACATGTTGCCGACCAGCTTAGCAACTGTTCTTCCACCGGTGTTTGTGAGGGCGTGTCGGAGTAGTCGCTCGGCGATTAGCTTTCATCCCTGTGATGTCACAGGGATGAAAGGGAAGCAGCTGGACTACAAACAAGCTGTTTTCAAGCAGTTCAGAGCAGAGTTTTATAAAGTATATATATATGTATATATAACTCAATAAAGGAGAGGGAAAAAGCCAATACCACCTCTTTAAATGTTGTCTAAGTAGTTTTGATTTAAGTCTGGAACTATCTGATAAACAAAGTATAAACAAGATTACAAATCTGACCAGATATTAGATGCAACTGTAATTGCTAATTTTCAACTGCTGATGCTTTTAAACACATTTCAGTTCATATTTTAGTGTCTAGTTAATGGTGCACCAGCAGGAAAACATACAAATTCAGACCAATATTATGATTTTCAGAACATGAAAGACATAAAATAAAATAACATGCAAATTTATAATGTTCAAAGTAGCAGCCTTGTCAGTGTGGCTGCTGTGGAACGATGTTAG
>JAPMOB010229141.1:0-29346 GCA_029875015.1 Lepomis gibbosus | reverse complement strand
TGGCAGGTGTGTAATGACTTCTAGTTAACCTGAGTTTGAATGTGTTTGGTTAATTCTGAACACAGCTACATCCCCAGTTACAAGAGCGTGTGTACACAGGTTATTGTAAGGTTTTTATTTTCCCACCTCGAAGATTTCAGTTTGTTTTTCTATTGAATTGTTCACATTATAGGTCACATTAAAGGTGGAAAAAGTTCTGACATGATTTATCTTTGTCTGATTATTTTACATCATAAGAACCTGGCATGTTAACAGGGGTGTGTAGACTTTTTCCTATCCCCTGTGTGTAAATATTACTGTATCTCCAAGAGGAAAGTGGGATGCATTAGACATTATCAGTGTTAAGCCTTGATACAGAACAACTGCTACCGTACAAACCATTTATCTCTACCACCAAAACCTTATTTGTATATTAAAGACACTTCAGCTGGTAAGATTTATAATAAAGCTAGCACATCATCATCTAGACTACTAGTGGTTAGTTTAGTACGTACTGTCCACTCTGAACAGAAGGTTCTTCTAAAAGACAGATTCACACATTTTTAACCACTTAGGCAGCAGTGGTTTTTATCTTCCCATGACTGCAGTTTATCCTTGTCATGTAAATATAAACTATGTTACGCTTTTCCCTCCAATTTTTTTGTTTTTTATACGTGATTTATATCTGAGAGGGGAGACAACTGTGTCTGTCTTGTTCTGTCAGGCAGATTACAGGATACGATGCCACTGGTTGTGTTGCTCTTGGCCAAAGTCTTCAGAGAAAAATAAATGTTTATTGATCTTTCATTATTCATCAAGGTCAGCGTCTTCATATTTAACATTTTAAAGAGATAAGTGAAAACAAATCATGGTTCATTTATCTCTCTGTTTGTTTTGAGGGTATGCTTGGCTTTTATGTGTCTGACATTGGTGTATTGCTCACATATTAAACACTAATATATCTGGCAGATGTGCAGCGGCAATTATAAATTTGATTTATTTGCTGTCTGATTCATTTTCTTGTTAATTTGTCATAATCAGCGGATTTATATAACCTTTTCAAACTATTAAAATGTTTGCATCAATGTTTCAATCAAAAACTTCTACCGTTAATAGTTTAGAAGGAATTAATAGGATCAATTTGTGACTATGTATCTCAACATGACATTGTGAGTTTTCCTGTGTATGTTTACATTTATTCATTCAGCTGATGCTTTTATCCAAAGTGACTTACAATTGCTATACATGTCAGAGGTTGCACGCCTCTGGAACATCTAGGAGTTAATTGTCTTATTGCTCAGGGACACAGTGGTGGACAGGCCACAATGGGGGATTGAACCCCGGTTTCTCACACCAAAGGCAGGCGTCTTATCGTCAAAGAATCATTTTTCTTATGTTTAGCTGCCTTTATATTTGTTGTGTATAGTTATCTTCTGCATGAATTCTTGGTGCGTCAGTTTCAAATAGTTACTAAGTATGTGATCTGACAATGGCTAAAACTCTCACAAATGCTGGCCACATAAGGGAACACTATTAGTCTGCTTCAGGTGAGCAACTTCTGAAAACATGTCAATGGCAAAAGTGGTGTAAAAACCATGACATCATAAAAACGGGCAAGAGATGATGAATTGTACAATTGCATACAGTCAGACAACCATTCCTTGAAGAAAATCAAGAGTGCTTAAGCCTTTCCAATCTAATGCTAAAGGTGTAACATATAGTATAGTCAACCCCACTATCACAGGAAAATAATTTTGTTTCACCTGGTGGTTCAGATCTCCAGTTAAATTGCCCTGAAAGGGAGGAGGGAAGCACTGGTCGATTCATCTGTGTGGGCCAGTACGACATGTTGTTCTCGGTCGTTGGGGGCAGGGCTCCATTAATTCCTATGAAAGTTGCTCAGTGGCACATGAAGCCAAAAACGTTTGACTTCTAGATATAAAATTACCCGGATCTTCCACATTGTGCAGCCCAACGGGAGCAAGCTCATTAGAGACTTCTACTGCATAGCCAGTTAACTTCCTGGTTAGCCCACCGCTCAAGGGCATAGAATTTAGTAGTACAATAGGACATGTCCCTTCCAATGTCCAGTGACTATTGAATTGTTCCCTAGCAATGATTTTGATCAAAATAGCTTCATGGGGGAATGTATTTAGGGTCCAGGGTGCATAATGTGATGGACCCAGAGGTTTGGCCAGAGTGTCTCATTGGCTTCAAAACACAGCACATTTCCTGAGGGCTTGTGTCCATGTGCAGTTCAGCCAGCATTCCTCTTGTGGAACTCCCAAGAGCCTTTTTCAGCCTTGTTCATCCCATGTAGTTAGTGAGTCAGCTTAAGCCGGTTGGCTCTCTCAGAAGGCAGCTCACATCTCAGGTACCCACTGGGGTGGTGTGCTAAAGCCGAGTTGGCTCCTAGATTTTTGTAAAGTCAAAGGTTATTCCATTTCTGACCTTTGTTGTGTTATAACAAGAAGCGGGTTTTCTGCAGGAAGGAATTGAGCTGGGCCCTGGACAGAGAGCCTGGAGGCCGCTGTCTGGGTGAGACAGAGCTTTAGCCCCAGGACTGAGCTGCTTCTTGTTTTTGTGACCTTCTGTAAAGGTTACAACCCCCCCAAACACCTACACACACTCAGTTTCTTTAAGGACATTAAACACATATTTAATGAATGGATATTTAATGAACAGTATTATCCACTTTTCAGGAAGTAGCCCAAAATCTGTCAATAAGTGACAATCATGCTACATCTGTTATTAATAATACACATATGTATCTAAATATATATATGTATATATATTTATTTATTGAGTATATATACACTGAATTAAATTATAAACGCAACACTTTTGTTGTGTACACAAAAGGCCTATTTGTCTCAAATATTTTTCACAAATCTGTCAAAATCTGCGTCAGTGAGCACTTCTCCTTTGCCGAGACAATCTATCCACCTCACAGCTGTGGCATATCATGATGCTTATCAGACAGCATGGGTATTGCACAGGTGTGCGTTAGGCTGGTCACAATAAAAGGCCAAAATGCGTGGGGTTATCAGACATGTAGGGTTCAGGTCAGTTATAAAATGGGGCAGTTATCACTGAACGTCACTTGATGTCATCTCTTGAGTCCTGGCATGGTTTGTTTATGCTCAGAAGGAGAAAGTTAAGACAGGATGTTTGGAGTAAGTTCTCTGAGTCCTCACATTGCTTGTTTATGAGTCAGAGGCCATATGCAGGCTGTAGGAGTGGGCATCAGTTCTGTGAGGAATATTTATTTGCACTTGGCACTTGCTTTGAATGTAACATTTGCAGTTGAGTCTGTAGCTTGATTTTTGTTGTTTTTTCCTAACAAAGTAACAAAACAATTGAAGGCTTCTCTGTCTAAAGACTGTTCTGATATCCAACTACATTACAGAATGTGTACTGTATAACAGATGGCTCTTGTATAAACACAACCCTGCTATTTATTAGGATAGTTGATGCTCTGGACCTGATTTCCAGTATCTCTCCAAACCTCTGACCACTCAATGCCACACCATTTTATCAGCACAGCTTTCTGAAAGAGTATTGACCCAACACTGAGGCAATATGGATAAAAGACATGTGTGAGTGTTTAGCAATTACTTGGCGAGCCATATCACAGCTGTCCTACTAGGCTGATGAGCACGAAGAAGAATAATCCACATTTTCCCTTATGTTGAATGATAAGAGCATGTGGGGTTTGCTGATGAGAAATTGCTAGGACTTTCATTGGAACAGGGTGGTGCAATGAGGTAAAAGATAAGACAAGACTAATTGCATCTAGAGAACAATTTATCACATGTAATTGTTTAAATTTGTCCAAAAGAGAAATTATCTTAGTTTCATCATTTGTGGTTAATGGTTAATCAGCTCTCCACATTTTTGTTCCTTATGATCCTCGTATGAGTTATGATAAAAGAAAATACTTACCAAATGGTTTTAGTTTGTGTTTTCTATCTTAACAAGATTTAAAAATCTAAATGAAATATAAAAAAAAATTAAAGGTAAAATTAGGCAAATGTACAAACAAAAAAATACAATATAATTAAATATAAGAAAATTGAAGTTGATGTAATAGGTGTGAAGAAACACAAACTAGATTTAACAGCACAGCAACAACACAGGTCTGCTTTTTCGGTGCCTTGGAACAGCCACTATTCTGTTTCCTGTGTAAAGAAATCGGGTCAAATTTTCTGCCTGTGCACTCTCAAGCCTCTTGCCTACTGATTCTGAACCATCCACTCAACGACAACACCGCAGCTTACGAAATAGAGTGCACTAAAAAATGACCGGCTTCCAGCGCAACACAGACTCCAACGCAAACTCCAAGCGAGGATATAAAAAAAACAAGTTTTATGTGCTGAAGCCCGTCAGACCAAATGAGAAACTGGGCAAAAATCCGGTCAACATCAGAAAGGAATTTGAAGGGACCTCAGCTTTGTTTTGTGTAACTTCTCTAAATGGGAATTTTATTTTTATTCAACACTCTTGTTGTTTTATGTTTTATTAAAGCTCTTGATCACAGCAAAGCCTAGGTTCAGTGTACTTGTCGAATTGTCAGCAAAGGGAAGATGTTCCCATTGGCTTACCAAAGTACATGGTTCAATCCACCGTGCAGTCTCCATCCTTTAGGATTTCTGCTGCAGGTCACGCTGCGAGGTGACAGTTTCAGGGCAGGTGGTCACTGGGCAGATAAGGTCTCCGAGCTGGTCAGTCTGTCTCGTTCCAGAGCCAATTCTCAGCAGTTCTCAGGGAGATGCAGATTCAAATTTTTCTTCAGTTCTAACCTTCGAACACAGATGTTGAGTCTGCTTCTGTCTGTGAAGTTGTAGCTGGTCGAATAAAACATACTGGCTACACCAACTTCTTCATCTAGACTTAGAGAATAATTCTGTTGGCCAGATAAAACTTTAAAAAGGAAATAGCAAGCTATCAAAATCGCAAGGCTTGATGGTACAAGAATACAACTCAGTCAAAAACCAACAACTCTACAGTTAAAGACTGAAGTTGTCAAAGGCTTGTTTAAGAAAAAAGATTAAATTGTGAACTGACTTTAGGCAAGGATGAGAAAAACTTAGACAATTCTAAGTTGTACAAATTAACATACTTCACTACGTCAGACACAAGTAATTCACAATATGAAATAGTATAGTGGTTATAAGACATAAGAACAGGTTAACCGACAACTATTTCCGTATATCATTAAATCATTTACATCACATTCTTGAGTAATCAGCTTCTGAGGTGATTCCAAATACTATTTAAATTTCAAAACACAATATCCAGCACTATTAATAGGTGGCACTAGTTAACCATCATTTAGTTTGCTTACCTAATATTTGGAAATGCAGTCCTACTGAAATGATATTGGCATATTTATTCGTTGCATATTTTTTTATCAGTTGGTCAGTAATTGGCAATGTTGTCACATGGGAAACAAGATGTTAAGGTCATATTATGCTCATTTTCATATATTTATTTAGGGGTTTTGCCAGAATAGGTTTACATGGTTTAATTTTCTTTTGTCATACTGCACATGGCTGCAGCACCACTTTTCACCCTGTGTGTTGAACACTCCGTTTAGCTACAGAGTGAGGTATTTCACTTCTATTCGATCCTTTTTGGGAGTTGTACATCCGCAGGACCTAGTTAAGGACAATTAGCCACTCAGAAACAGAGTAGGGCAAGTCCTGACAAGCAAGGTAGTGTGATCCAAAACAAAGCTGCTTCAGGCTGTAACTATGGCTTCGGTTCAGCAGTACATGATCCTGAAACACAGGCAGAACAATCGGAACCAGTTAAGCAAGCTAGACTGAAGCAAGACATTTTGGAGAGATACGTTTCTTTTATATTTAACGTTTTAACTGTACACTGGAGGGTGGGTGTGAGGGAGGGCAGCCAAAAGACGTCTTGTCACAGTGTGTGCTGCAGCTAAGGCCCCATCCACAATACTACATTTTAGTTTTAAAAAGGAGACCTTTTTCTACCTTTGCATCTCCTGTCCAGACTAAAAAAATTAAAGAAATAGAGAAGTTTGAAAACGCTGCCTACCCTATTTTCGTGTAAAAATTCTGGGGTAGCGTTTTACTGTGTAAGGCCAAAAATGGAGGACGTTAAAAACGATGATGCAGATGCTTATGTTTGGCTCTCCGATAGGGCCTTATCTGTCAAGCAGAAACATGACGCTGCTGACGGAATGGAGTTTTAGTTTTGGTATTTTTATTAAAATATTTTGTACCGTAACACTTTATACACTTATTTTGTGCATGTTGCCATATTTACTTTTTTTTACATATTTACTACAACTTCCAGTCTATTTTCTGCTGCCACAGTCGCTTTGTACTCCCGTAATAGTTTCAGTAAGAGTTCCGCCATGTTGTCGGTCCATGCAAAAAAACGTCAGAGATCAATTCTAATACACAGCTAAAATGCTGGTGTGGATGGAGATCGTATTTGCCACACTAGCCACTAGGCGAGCATACAGATATGTTAAGGAAGTAAAGGCTTGACTACAGTAGAGCTGTTTTCTGTGGGAGATGGTAACTCCCTTTAGGGTGGACTTTTTGCGTGCACTAAAAAAGATATCATAATAAAGGAAAGGGGAAAAGACAAAAAGCATAAAATGGCCTCTTTAAATCCCTGGATTAATATTTCATCTGTTGTACAGAGATCGGAGTTGGACTATTCATCCAAGAAACACGAGAAATTTTAGCTTATTAATGATCTTAATTTACCTTAATTCACCTTTACCTTTACTAATTCAGCTCACGCTTTTATCCAAAGTGAGTTACAATTGCTACATATGTAAGAGGTCGCACGCCTCTGGAGTAATAAGGGATTAAGTGCCTTGCTCAGGGACACAATGGTGGATAGGTCACAGTGGGGAGTTGAAACCGGGTCTGTCACACCAAAGGCATAGTCGCCATCACAACCCCATTTCCACGCCATTCACTGGCTAAAGGAAAGAATTTTCCACAGTTACTTAACTTAGTCATGCATTTTCGCCTTTTATAATATGTGAGAAGCAGTCCTTATCTCAGACCATATCAGAGACTGAGAAGAAAAAGAGAGAGGTGTTTGTGTGGGGGTGTGGGGTGTGGAGGTGATAGATAAGGAGGGTAAGGCAAGAGGAGGTCTCTTTAACTCTTTGACCAAAGAGCTGTTGTTCCATAACTGTGACAAGACTCTGTGGTGGAAAGTTCTTGTCTTGTGTGGTATGTTTCCAACTCGGCACCTTAACCGTTTTGGAGGGGAGGAATATAGTTACCCTATAAAAGTTTCATTCAAAGCTCCCCTCATGGAATTCCACAGGGTCACAAACCTGTGGTGAGACGTTCATCCCACTGTTCTCAATACAGATTTCTGGCAAGTCGAAGAGCATATTTTCTAAAATGAGTAACTATTTCTTTAATTCCACATGTGAAGTACGACACAGTTATTAATCTAGTAAACATACGCATGGAGTCGACAAAAGTTAAAATAAAATGGATAACACAACAGTTAGGCCAACAGTAAATAAACAGTTAGCTACTTAGAATATTGTATTAGCAAAACATTAGCCTCAGACAGCTAATATAATGGCTAGCTTGATCAGTAGTAAACTGACTAAATTAACAAATGAACAATCCCAATGTACAGCTATAACAAAAGAGTACACACAGATAATGCTACAACAAGATTATTTGGTGAGATAAAAGGTGTCAATATTTCATGCGTCACAGATCTCACAAAATGGTGACAGTCACAACATCAGTTAAACTTGATCTGATATGGAGTGCTGTCAGTTGTGGTTGCTATAACAACATAATGTTCAACTGAAACCAACTACTGGTGCCAGAATAGAAAGAGGTTCAGATTTATTGTCATTATACAATACAGGGTTGCACAATGAAATGCAGTTAGAGCCACCTCCATGCTACATACACATTAAATGTATAAACAGATTTTCAAATACTTAAATTAGAATAGAATTAAACACTCAAATAGGAAATTTAAAAAACAAACAAAGTGAAAGTGAATGAATTGAACAGTAAGTGGTCTACGTGTACAACATGTAGAGGTGAGGTTTATTCATAGTGGTGTGCAGAGGATGTGGTGAACCTGAGGAGTCTCAGCCGGAGGAAAGAAGCTGCTCTTCAGTCTGTTACTGAGACTGCAAGTCACAAAATACAAAATTAACTTTTGCCTCTCCTCTTCTTGACATATGCATCAGTAATCTATATGGAACTAGAGGTTCCCATTTAGTAACTTGCATTTCAAATTTAATTCAAAATTAATTCACAAACTCAGTAGTTGGAATATAAATAAGCTGATTAAATGAGATGCAGAGTTTTTTTGTTGCTCATTTGGTAAGGTTTACTGTATTTCCTTAATTATCATCAATATGACATCATGCATGTTCGTTTTCCATTGTGCTCTAATGGGCAGCTAAGGTTGTCTGCTCATGTAAACATTAGCAGTAAATTCCCCTAATATAGTTTAGATGGTACACTTCTACAGCAATGTGCACTGATGTAGGACTCACTACAACAACTTCCTATAATGTTGTTGTTTGACTGTTGCTATGACATGAGCCATATGCTCTTAAGGGATAAACCATCTTGCTGGAAGGTCAGGAAATTGACTGTAAAGTTGTAAGTTAAATTCAAAGTGCATATTATTGTTTGTCATTTTGAGTGGAACAAGCTTGAGACAGCTTTGGTTTTGTGGCAGGTTTCGATGTATATATGCCAACTGAGAACTGTCAGTAACTGTATGAACAGAGATGTTGAGATTAGATGGATGTTTTATTATTCAAGATTATTCAATTTATTATCAGATTATTCAAGTTCATAATCACAGTGTGTGCAGCGAATCCATATTTTCAAGATGGCAAAGATAAGATATGAGTACATTTAATAACTGCATCAACAATACACAACATTCATGACAGCTTTATCAAATACATGCAGTGGATAATCTCAAAAAAGCAGACAGTGTTTCTGTTTTCATGTTGGCATCACATGTCAGACTCTGTGCCATTACAAACAGTTTACATCTGATTCGCTGCACTGCAGCTTTGTTATGTTGTCTGAGATCACATACGGATGTTATCTACAAATCTACCAGACCCCAGAATAAACACAACCAAACTCTATCTAAACTTTACATTTAAAAACTGCAGACAGACTGTTCTCAACCCGTCCACCTGGGATATTCTCAGAGATGTTGGGAATCCTAGACTGCAGTCAAGATGGGTGACTCCACTACTGGTAGTTAATCTGTTAACCGCTCTGTTTGAAAAATAGTGTAATGTATCAAGTTAGGCCCCGTCCACAATACTGCGTTTTCGTTTTAAAAAAGAGACCTATTGCTGCTTTTGCACGTCCCGTCCAGACTAAAACACCAAAAATGAAGACCTAAACCTAAAGTTTGAAAATGCTGCCGGCCCTTTTTTTTGTTTTGAAACTCCGGAGAGCATTTCAGTAAACGGCCACTAGAGGTGTGTTTTCAAACGAAGCAAATGAATTATTTCAATATTTAGTATAGAGGGTATGCGCATGATGTCACAGAATGCAGTTATGCTCACTGTGTGGCAGAATGACAGGCCGCAGTGTTAGCTTGAATCAGCTAAAACACAAACAACGCATCTAAAACACACTTGTTTTACTCCCAGTTTGCTAAACGCAGCCATGGTAACAGACGTTTTGCCACTCAGTCCAGCGTGTTCCGGAAGGGAAAGTGACATCAATGCATACGCTCTATTGACAGAGATCACCTCTGCGACACTGTGTTTATTTGTATTCTCAGTTTTTAAACTAAAATGGAGTAGTGTAGATGGGGCCTTAGTTGCTGTTGTTTGTTGTTACTTTATTGTAATTGTAATTGAATGGTATCTAGATTAAACTGTATGCTTAAGCCAAATGTTTTTGGTTTTTGTTTTTGTTTATTTGGATCTTGCTATCTTGGTAAAGCTAATTCCGTAACTTAAAACAAATGTGGGCCAGGGGTATAAAGTGAACAATGCCACTATTCCCTGCTTCCCTCATCCTACTTCCGGCACAGTTGCTCAGACCACACCCATCTTTGAACTCAGTCTTCATTTTGATCTCAACCACACACCTGTAAAGTTTCGTGACGTGCATCTTGTCCACCGACAGATATATAAACACCAAAGTACTCAAAACCGTTTTTGTGGTAGTTCAAGCTACATTTTGCCACGATGACTCACAAGATGAAAACAAAACCAGCAACCCTGGTAACAAACAGGATGTGACATGTTTATTTATGAGCTTTAGGGGTGCAGGTAGGTAGATTTAATTACTGTTTCCTAAATGTTGAACTTCCTTTAAGCCAACCTGTATAAGAAAGAGCTCAGAAAATTGCTAAATTGAACATCAATAATTCCTCTAAAACTGGGTAAAGTCTGTCTGATGAGACAGATCATGTGACATGTTTATCTACTGGCTTGAAGCTTGATCAAGACAACTAATCAATCACAGTGAATATCATGTCTGCTTTAATTATTGCCAAAGTTTAAATCATCTGCATGTGTGGAAGTCAATTAATTGACAAAAGGCAATTTGTGCTTACACAGAGTTTTTTTTGTCAGTTAAGAAATGGGTGGGTGTGTAAGCAGTATCCCTGTACTGGACTTGTAAAATTACACCTGGAATGAAGTTGGTTTTCTTTGACCCACCCCACAAGATCCGAATGTGTCTGAACCTGTCCACAGAGATCATGTTATACTCTACAGGTAACAGTTCTTCTAAACAAAAAGGCCTTCGGCAAACCATAATCTCAGGTGATAAATCAAAGGCACAGCCCCAGCATTAAACCAAAACAGACGCATTACTGCAAGGGAAGTCATCCAGAACTACACCTAAATTCTGTTCCCGATACAGTGTACCACACACCTGTAAGCGCATTTCTAGTTTTTCTCCTTTCGAGTAATTGTCCTTCTTGTTCTAAGAAACAAATAAATCCCTAACAACTATTACAGGAGAAAAATGATGGAGTGTTATCAACCAACTGGCACTACTTTGAGGATATAGGAGTCTATAGAAGCAACAAAACCTTTCCGAGACACAATGTAGTAATTGTTTGGCACATGAATTAAAACCTTGGAAGAAATGCTGTGTTTGGGAAGTTCTTTTTCCTTTGCTTTCTTTAAACTACAAAGTCCACCAAAAACAACAAATGTACAAACAGAAAGACCCACTCGGCTGTGTGATTGTCTATTTACAGAACATAAGCTAGAGTTTTATTCACAGGAAAATTGATTCTTTCAGCAGTGCCGGTGGTCATTACTGCGACCACGCTGCAGGTTATCTGACTGTGACGAACAAATCCAGGAAAAGCACATTCATGAGAAGACTAATCTTTCAAATCTACTTACAGAACAACAAGGAGCTTGAAACTAGACATCCACGTACAGAAATCCACAACAGGAGGCTGAGATCATATTTTATACGCACAGAATGGCATACACACATACAAACACATTGCATAACAGCTGTTTCTCAGAGGATTGACATGTTAAGGCCAACTATGTTTAAAGTCGTGCGTATGAAAGGTATGCTTAAAAAAATATTGTTTTGTCAAGGCTATACTACGTTCATAATCACAAAGGGTTTCCCCCTTTTCTGTAGCCTACAGTATTTAAATAAATGCCAGAAGTTGGCAACAAAGCAAACAACAAGTGCGTTTTCCAAGAGCACAGGGTCAGTCGAGTGGCATGACGTCAGGCAGCGGGGCTCAAGGTCTCGGTTCCTTAGCGTTCAACATGTTCTGTGAAAGCAGTCGTAGTCTAACTAAGGGGAGGAAAATACCTGAAGTAGGGTACTGAGCATCTGTACTTTTTTAACTCACGCAGATCTGTACTTGTCCAAGATTATGTACTGAAAATCCTACTGCTTAGACAACACGCCCATGCTGCTTTTCCACAAATGATGCAACCGACACTTAGCTTAGGGTTGAGTACCTCACACAAAGGCCACAGACAAGCAAGCTCCAGTCACAAGTGTTTCCCCTGCCCACTGCTGACATCATCAGCACAGCTAAACTCCACCCACCTGAGCATGGTGATGCTGGTAGCAGAGCTGGTCTGTTTCTCAAAGCAAGTCCTGATAGTGGTCCGTCATACTTACACATGAAAGTCATGGATATACGGAAAAAATTACATTTGTTTAGTTGAACTCACTTGAAGGAGGGCAATCTTTTTGGAAACTTATCAAGACAAAAAATGGTGTAGGCAACAAAGAAACAGACCTCAAGCTGTAAATGTATAAAAATGACTCAATTTCTTTATTATTATTACAACAGTATTTAATAGATCACATAGGTGTCATTTGCACTGGGGACGCTGGGGACATGTCCCCACGACTTTTTGAAAGCATTTGCTAAAAGTTTTCTGTTTAAAAAATTAAAATTAAAATGACCTCGCAACAAAAAATGTCAAATAACAATTAAAAACTCTATGAGAAAGGTTTACTTGCACAAGTTGAATGAATGAATAAAATGCAATGTAAATGTAGAAGAAACATTCATGCCTTATCCTAAAAAAGTAACTTAGACTAAAAAACAAGCTGCTTATTACTGCATAATATTTGATAATATTTTTATATTCTGAAGTGTCACTGGCCACATGAATTTTGTTTCCCTTCATGTAAATAAAGATATTTCCTCCATATATCGGTGTAGAAAATGTCTCTAGAATGCAGGAAATTAAGAGTTTAATGCTCAAAATCTTCTGGGGAGGACCCCCAGACCCCTTCATAGAGTAGCCTTTTTCATCTGTGAATATTTCTTCTAAATAGCATTGGAGTATCATCTTGTTTTGGTCTCCAGTATTGTGCATTATCACGTCTCGCAGAGTAAGAGTTTCGTCCCACCCCTAAAATGAGCCTTAAAATATACCCGCCACTTTGACACCCTTGATAGATCACACTGACTGTGTGTTTGACGATGTTGTTCTTTGAGCCTTTTTTGATAAACAGTACAATAGGCACATTTCAGCAAGAACTAATTATTGATAATTGCAGATCATGTTTGTTGTCTAATAATTACAATGATGTTGAGCTGTTCTCATATGATATTTCTCTAGACAGCATGATGGAAGTCTTGATGGAGGCGACAAACCCACCGATTAAAGAATTTGAAGGGAAACTGTGCAATAAACCTGAAATGCAGAAAGTAACTTTTTTTGAAGAGATTCCTCTGTCTGATAATATTATATGAATATTCATAATGGAGGGATGTTAGCTACAATTTTTTAGTTTGTTTCTCATAATATTATATTAATTATATTGAGTTTTTGCATTGGTTTGGTCGAAATTTGTCAAAGCTAATAAGTAGAGGTAAAAGAATAAAGCGGTATGTTAACTAATAAACTTTACTGTGTAATGATTTTCCAAGGACAGCTGTGTCATGAACTTCTTCACGGTTTACATTATTTTACAATACAAGTAGGTCGAATCTCACAGGAGACAAAGCAAAATGCATTTCTCTACAGCTCTGTTAGGCTACAATAAGTGCTTCTCATTATGCAATCCTGTAAAAGTTATGTAAAAAGCAAAGGGGTTTACACAAAAATGAGAGATCTTTGCATTCTTCTTTTCATTTGAGGTCCAAATGTCTGGATGGTGAAATCTGATTCAAGGATTTTTCTTTAGGAGACAGATTCACACACAAACACACACTTTTACCGTTTTATTTACTTTATTTTATTTATTTAATAAACTGCATGAGATGAATTGTTCGTTTGTATCATCTTTTAAGCTTTGGCAGTATTGTTCTTTGACATCCATGCCAAAAAAGCAAAACTGAATTGAATTGAGTCCATGCAACATAGAGCGAATAATCACATGTTTTGTTTTGCAATTTAAGTCACAAGAAGACCTGCCATCATGTCGGGAACACTGGCGTCATCACTGTCTCTCAGCAGGACATTGTGTTTATCTGCTCTATGACAAATTATGGGCAGAAATTACAGTATATTGTAGTAATTTTTTTGTGTTTTAATTGAAACAAAATGTATCAGAGGACTGAATGTTAATGGACTGATAGAATGTTCTTATAAAAACATGATCATTGAAACAGCCCCACAATATTTAATTAGCAGGGGTGTATTTGTACTGAGACTGTTTGTTTGACTTTATGTCCTGACAGGTTCATGAATTTTTTTGCATGAAATTTGGTGAGCTGGAGTTCACGGGAACAATTAATTACAAACAGAGTGCAGAGCCATTTGACATTTTGTTGATTTTTATCCATAATTATGAAACAAACAAATACAGAGGCTTGATCCCAAATCAATCCTGTTATGAGGTGATTGTCAGGAAATCAATGTAGAGTAACCTTTAACCGAATGTTACAAGTTGGGAGACACATGCAGGAGTGTCCTCCTGGGTGAAAATGTAAAACTGTTATCATGACTAATTACTCTGGATTAAAGTCTCCACTCAATAATGATTTTGCTTGTTTTTATTTGCCTGCCACGGAAACACATATTTACATTTTAGAAGACATACTTTATTAATCTCACAAGGGGAAATTCAGTTCAATTTGTAATGGTTTTTAGGGGCTCACTTTTGTTACTGAACAACAGCTGGCAAGAGCCTTGAAGTGAAATGAAGAGGAGGGGCTGAACCCTGCAGGAAGCTTGAAGGCAGATCCCTATTTCAATGAAGTCACTGGTGTCTGCTGCTTGCTTTTATCTCTATCTCCTGGTGAGTGAAATCTGCTTCTGTCTTGCAAAGTTAGCTGAGGACGTGACACCAAAAACACCACTGAACTGCCGGGAGCCACGGCAGCAGCTGTTGTGAAGAGGGGTGACCGTTTTTTAGAAGTTGGTTTTAAGATAAGATGCAAACTTTCCCCCCTGATTTTTAAAATGTTGCTCAGGATTCTTTCACGTGCACATGTGTTTCGTGCTCTGGACTGGAAACACTGGTGTTAAGAGAAGTTGTTGCACTCGTCTTGAACTGCGCTTAAAGGACATCAACAATGGGTAATGAACCGATGACAAGGGGGCCCATGGTCCCGACCATTCCTTCTATTATGTTCATTTTCGGGGTAGTTGGGAATGTCATCGCCATCGTGGTTCTTTGTAAATCTCGCAAAGAACAGAAAGAAACTACGTTTTATACGCTGGTGTGTGGACTGGCAGTCACGGATCTCCTGGGCACGCTGCTGGCCAGTCCGGTCACGATCGCCCTTTACGTGAAAGGAACGTGGCCCGGAGAGGACCCGCTGTGCCAGTACTTTGGATTCACCCTGCTTTTCTTCTCTCTGTCTGGGCTCAGTATCATCTGTGCCATGTCGGTGGAGAGATACATCGCTATAAACCATCCCTACTTCTACAATAACAACGTGAACCAAAAACTGGCGGGGTTGACTCTCGTGGCGATCTACATCTCCAACGCGCTTTTCTGCGCGCTGCCGATTATCGGCTTTGGACAGGTAAAGAAGCAATACCCGGATACTTGGTGTTTTTTAGAGTGGAGGAGCAACAAGACCAGCGATGCCGCATACTCCTATATGTATGCGGGTTTCAGTTCTTTTCTTATTCTCGCCACTGTTATCTGTAACGTGCTAGTGTGCACGGCTTTGATTCGGATGCACAGGCGTTTTGTGCGAAGGATGTCGCTTGGAACCGATGTGGGGCGCAGTGTGGACCCGCGGAGGAGAGGACGCAGCTTTGGACGTCTGGCCGGTGCAGAGATTCAGATGTTCATCTTGCTCATAGGCACGTCGGCAGTGGTGCTTATCTGCTCCATCCCGCTTGTTGTAAGTTTTCTTTTCTCTGCTCCCCGTGAGTTATTTATAGCCAGTAATCTAAAAACACCGCTCTTGTTTGCACAACTACCATTTTAGTCATGCATTTTGATACAAATCTAAGTGGAAGTTAATAAAGCAAAATTTCAACATATTAATTTTTGTACTAAATTACTTTGCCCTTGCCCCTTTTAGCCACTATTCCTGTCTTTGCTCGTTCTATCCATTACACAACTTTTACGCAGAAATGTAGGATTTTTTTTACATGGAACAATTTGTTCATGTAATTTGATCCAATTCCAAGTGATTGATTAGACAGTAAAGTTCAAATTTATTTCTATTGAAAATGATTTTTCCCTCTCTGCATTTTCTCTTTTTCTACTCCCGTGCTCCATGTTTTTATTAGTGTCTGTCTCACTGTTTCTCACATATACAGACCTACAGCTGCACACTCAAACATAGTTTCAGACATATATCCATCTACTTAGCTTGTACACTCTCTTCTTTTGCAGGCTCAGGTGTTTTTAAATCAGCTGTATAAAAGTCCAGTGGAAAAGCGGCTGGAAATAAACCCTGACCTACGAGCGATACGCTTCGCCTCCTTCAACCCCATTCTTGACCCCTGGATCTACATCCTGCTCCGTAAGGCTGTCCTCCTCAAGCTCATTGAGAAAATCAAGTGCTTATTTTGCAAGATAGGCGGACAGAGGCAACAGAGACAGAGGAACTTCCACTCTATAGATACTCAACAACTTTCCTCTGTCATCTCTAACCGAGACTCCCAGACCTTCCTCTACCTAGCAGAGGGAAAGGGGGTGTACACTGGAAATAACAAAGCAGACAGACTCTCTGGTTCACAACCTTCATCAGTGAGAAACTCCCAAACTTTATATTCATCTGAGCAGGGCAGCGTTGAGGGTCAGAGTAGAGAAGGGACCATCAGGGACATTTTAGCCCTGCCATGCCCAAAAGACCCGGCACTTCAGGTGTTGTTGAGCACTGAGACAGTGGAGGAGAAATGCATCTGACTTATCTCTGAATTAGGAGACAGATTCCTCTTAGGGAGATTCTTCTCCAAAACAGACCTTTTAAACCCCTAAAAATAATAAATAACTCTTTAGAGGGAAAGGAAGAAAAACTTGAAGTGCCATGAGCATTATCTTCTCTCTTTTAGCACCCTGCTACCTCAACTGTTGACTATCTCTGACTGTGAAAGCAGATTGTAAGCAGTCATATTGCCCAAAACTGGTGCTGGTGGAGAAGACCAACTTCTTCATGACTCAAGTGTCAGTGATGGAAAGGCTATCCCTCCTAATTTTAGCTTCTCTGTTCAATCATTGTGGAAACCTATACCGTAAAGTAGATGACGCCAGTAGTTGGGAATAATTGAGTCACACGCTTGTGGTTAATATGGTAAATGAAAACAGTATTGAACGTGATCCCTATGAGTAATCACTGGCATGTGCACTGCCATTGTAAGGATTGATTTGTTTAACAAGCTCTATTGTACAGTGCTTTTTGAAGGACATTATGTGCTAGTTCCATGACTAATGTACAGTGCAGTATTATTATGTGGTGAACACCAAGGTTTTTGTTACTTAGCCCTGGAATACACACAGATATGTCATCTCAAAATATCAAAACAAAACTTGTACAATCAGTGTACAACGATTTGTGTGCCATAGTTATTAACACCAAACTGTTTAAATCTTACAGGCAATGAGGCCTAAATCAGTGGACAGATGTTGCTTAATTAAGATGAAGATGTTTCAACACACCTGTCAGCTTGAGAATTTTTTTTAAATGATCAGTGTTGTGTAAAATATTATTTGTAATAAAATCATTCTTCTCTAGGAGAAGGTTCTAGTTAATAAGTCACACCTCTAAGGGGATTATCCACCCTAAATAAGTATTTGTGCTCATTTGTTTTAAGTCTACATTCCTAATTGCCATTTTATTGTCTTATAATGTTAGTCAATTGATACCTTCAGCTGCTGTCTTACCAGTCTATATAAGAGACTGAACTTCTGAGCTTATATCTTATTTTCAGCAGTTTTAAAGCAGACAGTTGACCTTATTTTCCCTGTTATTAAATCTATTAAAGCTTCAGATTGTTGCTTAATGTCACAGATTACATTCTTGCCTTTCTCGTTTGTCTTGTTGCTGTTTATTTTAGACCTGTTCGTGCACATGAATGCTGAAAATCACGCCCCTCAAGACTGTACAGTATAATGAAAATATGTAGAGTGTGGCCTATTAAACAAGGTCTTAATTTATTTTTTAGTCTTCAAATGATGCACTTTATTTTGTATTTTTGTTTGTATTGTAATGTAGAATTAAATTTGTACATTTATTTCATCATTGTTTTTTTTTTCATATCAGTAAACATGACTTGATGTGTGCCAAAAATGAGCAGTAATAACTGAGAACTTCTGTGTGTTCAGCTGTAAATTAACGCCCACAATATTGTTTCAGAGCAAACAGGGCCTTTGACATGATGTTATATGTTGTCAACATAAAGCGGAAGTTAATAATATGAGAACCAAGTTTCTCACACAAATCTTTTGTTTTCTTTGGTGAGATCATCTCATGGCCTTCATTAGTACTGGCTACCACTTTTCCAGTGTTTCCAAGTTTATAGGTAAATAAACGAAAAAGTAACATTCTTAGGTAAGGTTACAGAAAATTAAACGTACAAAAAAGCATCAGACACACAAAAGCAGAGCAAAACAGGGGGAGTCTGATGGGGGTCAGGATTTCAGGAAGTAGATCTGGCAGAGAGAGCTTCTCTCCTGAAACAATAAACACAATTTAAAGCTCCAATTCATTTCAATTAGCCTCAAACAAGCAATACAGTGGCTTAGGCAAACACGCTGCATAGAAGCCCAAAAGAAAGAGTGTCGGAGGATCCTCTAGACTCTGGGAACAACACACGTTAATTGAATTAAACTGTGAAAAATGGGCTTGTACAGTAGTGAGACACTGTGATGCATGGAACAAACTCTCAGCAATTTGATCTTCTCTGCTCCCACCAGAGTCTGTCTGTCTAATTAAATGTATAAAGGGATAACCAGTGAAGCTAATATTTACCATCTGTGTCAACAGGTGTACATTCACATTCAGCACTAATGAGCTGCAGAATAGCCTCACTAGCCTCAGCTCTTAGAAACAAGTCTAACACATGTCTCTCAAACATCAGCAGTAAATTTGGTTAAGGGCGGAGGTGGTGAGTCGTACACAACTTGACATGAACCTCATTAAAACAGTGGAGGTAACTTGTGAAGCTGCTTCACATCAGCATCAGAGTCTTTCAGTGACGCTCTTCACCCGGTCCTCTCTGTGCTCACTTATAAACAGCAGATAACACCTGCTGCTCCTCCTAATCTGCTGTCACGCTTAGTGGAAAAGAACAATCTCAGTCTGGAAATATGCCAGAGTCAAAGCAGAACTGATGCAGGAGCTGATAAAGGTCTTACGGTGGTATAAGAGCCTGTGCTTCTTCCCCGCAAGTGATGGAGAAAATAGGAATGAAATGTAATTCGGAGAGAAAACAGGAGTCTCTACAGTGTGTGTGGAGCAGTTTCTCTCACATCAGTGCAAAGTTCATCCTTTGTCCATGTGACACCCATGAAGCAATATGATCTGAGTGCTAATATACTCACAGAACAATGAGTCCTTGTTTGGTGATAGATTTGATCGCTTACAGGCTTAAAGTACAAAAATATTGTTTCTCATCCACCAAGCAGATCATTTTGATTTTATTTTCCCATGATCTGATATTTCTGGTGCCTCAGACAGTTTTGTTTATGCAGAGAAACAGAGACACTGAATTTCTGACACTGACATGTTACTGTTGAAATGTAATTTTCTTATGCTGTGAGCACCACAAATGAAATTATATTCACCTTCATTGTATTAAAGGGACACACACTTTTACACATGGATACCACTTTACTCATCATGAGGAGTGATACCCAAGCTGTGAAAACTGGGCTTGAGCTTTAATTAACAAATGTTTTACAGAATGCCTGCGAAACTGGAGGTGTGGAATTGGACAGTAAGCAGGGAACGTTGCACTATGGAAATATAGTATCCTCATTTTTGGACCGTTACTAGGGACTAAAATTCAGGATATCTTGGTCTAAGCTGCACAGATTTTGACCAGTTAAGTTACCCAAGTTAATGGAAATACAACTAAACTTCTACAAAGTGTGTGTGTGTGTGTGTGTGTGTGTGTGTGTGTGTATATATATCTATATATATCTATATATATATATATATATATATATATATATATAATATATACAGGTACACTCAAAATAGATTGACAGTATTTTAATTTTTTTAGTAAAACCTAGGCTTTATTATCACATCTATGTTTAAATCTACAAACATTATCTGAAGTTGCTCAGTGCTGCCTGGCTGTGTGTTCAGCCTTGTATAGGGGACAGCAGTGCGAACAGCTCCAGGCTTGGAATTAGTCACCCGCTTGTTAAATCCCACACAAATATACAGTATGTAGGGCGACTTATTTCAAAGATTTTAAAGCAGAATTATGTACACCAGCTAGTTCCCATGAAATCAGCAGCTAATTGGAGACTTTGATCTCCGCTGTTATATAATACGCAAGCAACTAGGAAAATCTTAACCACATGAGATGACCTGTCAGACAGCAAGCCAATCAGACACAGATATATGGATAGATGCAGAGATATATTTTTAAATGGGAAGTGAAGTAGTTGTAAGTTTTCTTTACAAATTTATTCTATAAGAATAAACTGCCTTATTGTTGTGCTGAGTTTTTAGTAGAAGTAGATTAAAGATTAACCTTTCTGATTAAATGCTTTTTTCCCAGGAACTCTATTGTGTTTGCAGGAGAGAATGCAATGAAAGCATTATAGTGTTTAGAGTTCACTGAGTCAGTAATATTCATGCAGAAATGAGTGTACAAACTACATATTATTAAGGAAATAGACTGCAGGGGGTACAAATGAAATACTGAAAGTCAGTCAGCGGCACTTGCAATGCACCTCCCACACTCTGGCTTCTAATCGAACCTGTGATCTCAGTTGTATGTCATCCTCTTATATACTTACAAACATGCAAAACTGTAATAAAATAACAGGATATAATACAAAGATAAAGATAGAGCATCAAGCCTGGAACTAATTTAAAGTACAAGAATGTGGGATCTAAATTTTACCTATAACACATTATATATTTTTTGTTTGTTTGTTTAAACTGTCTAAAAACCTAAGGGTAGCTACATGTTGTGGTGTTACACTGACTTATCTGCCAGACAATTTCTTGGCCAGGCGTAGCAATTTCTGCAAGTTTCAGGAAACCACCATATGATTTTGGTTTTAGTACAGATTACAACATGATGTGTGTTGATAACATCTTAATAAGTGAGCTTAAGAGCTGCTGGTGGGCGAATTTTGTTACCTGTGGACAGAGCCAAACTAGCTGTTTCACCCCTGTTGCCAGACTCTGTGCTGAGGTAACTGGCTGCTGGCAGTAGCTTCATATTTACCGTGTAGGCGTGAGACTGGTATTCATATTCTCATCTGACTCACAAATCCCAAACTATTCTTTTACAATAACGGCCACTACATCAGGGAGACAGTTTAAAAGTTGCTTTTGTCAGATTTGAACACAAACTGCAATGATAAACAGTTTAACCACACAATTTCAGGTCCACAGTGAGGTGTTCCAGCAGAATGTCACATGCTCACACACATACTGGAAGCCAGCAGCGTTTCCCAGCTTACACTGTGGTCCTTGCCAACTTTGCTCCTCAGTCAGCAATTCTTGGAGCACTCAGCATTTTTTACAACATTTTTAATATAGTTTTTTTCCTCTTTCATTTGTGAAAATATCATTATTCCCTGCAATCAGCATAATTCCCCCTCATCATTTCTCCGCACCAATAATCATTTATTTCAAAACAGGTTATTTTTACCACAGAGCTTCTCCAGATGGTGTAGGTTCAACTGCTGCTCTGCCTGGGAATCAGATTACGCCGCCCCAACTCTGAGGTTTCTAACAAATGGTGCTCTGAAACAATGTTGATGGCTTTAATGTTGCGTATATCCTGATTTGTTTCAAGATTTCAGCACCTCATAACTCAAACCCAGTTGCCAGCAGTAGCCAAGACTAATGTATCAAACCAATTCATTAATAACATGCTGTACATTGAGCAGGAAAGCAAATTTGGTGAACCAAAGGGTCTTTAAAAACAAATGCTACATTAAAATATAATTAACTAAAAATTGTGGGATAAAATTACAGACTTAGCCTGTACTAATTAGTTGTTTTTATCCAGTGTTAGTGTTATTTGAACAGCCAAACTATAATGTGGTTATTTTGACCCAGTGTTGTCACAAAAGTATTGTTAGTTGTAAGAAGATGATGTGAATATGACATTGAAACTGCAAAGGTATATTGTTAAAACTAATCAATAACAAATAGTAACCATATACATTGAAAAAGAGCTACTGTAGAGTAGATCATAGTAACAGTTCAAAACCACAGTAAATACTATAAAGTTAATACAAAAAACAACAACATAAACACTGGGTCAAAAAACCCACGGATAGCCTACTGGGTGGTTTTCTACCACTGGGTACTAGGTAAAGTTAGCCCATTATCACGTGACTCAGATTGGGTCAGTTTTGACCTCGTGATTTTTACTTTATATGCTTTTTAGGATACTGTGATTGTAGTGTGTACAGAATTGGCAGCAACTTCAGTTTGAGTCCCTGCAAGTGCACTCTTTGCATGTCTAATACTGCTGCTGCAAGTGGAATTCATGGGAAATTCTGGCGAAATGTGCAGTATACTGGAAAAATATGATTTAGTGGAGGGGTCATTTGGTCTACCAAGATAAAACAACAGCAACAGGCCATAAATCAGCTACTTTATGTCAACCTGAAATGTTTTATGAAGTCATTGACTTCAAAGGGGCAAGAAATTAGTGGGAACAGTGTGTTTCTGGGCATTTAATGACCAAATGATTCTGAAAATCATTCCTGCTATTAATCATAATAAAATGTGTATTGCATGTGTGTTTAAAGAGGTAATGCCTGTACAGCTCAGGTTTCTTCCACTTGTGATTCTTGAGTTTAGTTCACTGCCCCTCACCAAAGGCAGTGAGACGCCGTCCTCATTTTTACTGCCCGACCCGGGCCACTAATTGTCAGCGGCGTGGATCAACATGAATGTAAGTGCTTTACCAGCGCTTTGCTGGAAACAGCGAATAGGAGTGCTTACTTGCACACACTATATCAGATGTCTGATCTAAGCACACATTCAGCTGACAAAGATGTCACATCGTGAGGGAATGCATTGGTGGACTGAACAAATCGATTATGGATCTGTTTCTGTTGCACCCTGTCTCTTTTAACCCCACCATTTATACAACAAGGGAAAGTGGGACTTTCATGATAGCTGTCATAAAAAATTCAATTCAATATTTCAAAGTGCACCTTTTTTGTCATCTGTCCAACTTATCATCCTTTGTCACAAGCTCGTACCTGTTGAAAATAATGTTCTTCCACAAGCTGGAACAGTCTTTGCACGCTAAACACACTAACTCACATGGCCAGCTTCCAGCTCATAAATTACAGCAAAGTCCACAAATAAATCAGCCTGAATATGTTCTATCAGATCAAAGTGTTTCTTCTTAACTGTTTGAATTCACAGAAGAACAGGAACAACTGAATAGGACATCTTGCCAACTTGCACTAAGATACTGATCCATGACTTTATCTGTATATATAACTGAATAATAATAATAATTAAAATATAATGATAAAACTGAAATGTCATATGAAGTAACTGTGAGATTTAGGTGTATTGATATAACATATTTTGTTAAATTACTTCAGCATCACTTTCACTTGTTCTTGCCAATGATTAAAGGGCGTGTGTACAGGGGTGTATTAGCGGCTTATTTGGTTGAAATAGACCACGTTATGGACTTTGCTTATGGAAATGTGCATCATAAACATTTAATTATTATGAGAATGAGGATAAGGTTAGCCAAGACATAATATATTCTTTGAATCACAGGACCAAATCTGTTGTCTGCTTCTGAAAAGCTTTAACAGGACCTAGGAGAACAGAAGCTAATGGCCGTGTGGAGCTAGTTAACTTGCTTAGCTAGGTGCATCTGTAATTCACCTTAACTGTCATTTTAACAGGGCTGATGATTTTGTCTAGCGAACAACAGTCTTAAAACTAAACGTACTCACCAGAGAAAGTGAACAGACAACTGTCTGGAAAGGTTCTCAGTCATCCAGGTCATAGTTCATAGTTTATCCAAAGAAGGTTAAAGTCAAGTGCAACTGGACTTGGTTAAAGATACTAGAAGACGTTTCGTCGCTCATCCAAGAGACTTCAGTGCTGAGTGACTGGTAGGGAAACTCAGCTATTTAACCTCTGTGTGTCATAAAGAAATCAATTCAATATTTGAAAGTGCACCTTTTTTTGTCATGGAAGCCATTTACACCGGGGTTGAGAAGCCGTCACTGAACAGAGGAGGGGGTCTACACCACCACTTATCACCCACTTATAATGCTGTCCTTTCATCGCTTCCAAGGAAACTTAACGAGCGTTACCACTTGGCCTCAGGTGAAGATGGCAAAGTTATCATTCAGACTTGGCCGCGGGTGGTTCGGACGACCATAACGACGTTACAACAGCCAGGAGCACTATCGAACCAGCAGTATCAATGATCTTGGCAAACGACCCCACAGAGGTTAAATAGCTCAATTTCCCTACCAGTCATTTCAGAAATGAAGAAGTCTCTTGGTTGAGTGACGAAACGTCTTCTAATATCTTCAACCAAGTCCAGTTGCCCTTGACTTTAACTAACTTCTACAGGCAACTCCTAATTCCTTTTTTCAACGGCCCTGGTTAAATTTACACATTGCGTTGGGTACAAGTCACTCTAGCTTGACTGACAGGTTGCCAAGGTAACAACTTGTCAATTACAGATGATCTGCCCTGAAGCATACTGTGCTTTATGGTCTATTTTCCTCTAAATGGGACCATAATTTACTAAATGAAAATCATGTTATATCAAAGAAAACATGAAAATAGTGACTGAGACCATAAACTCATTAGTGTTTACTGAGGTAATAATTCAGCTGACAAGTAGGGTCCTTTTACCTTTATTTCTAGTGGAACCTGACTTGGATGCAATGTGATACTTAAATGTTAACATTATAAACCCAACATTAACATTAAGACTGGAGGGTACAGTTGCTCACTAATTGATTAACATGCTTTCTAATATTTGTACTAAGAACAGGCTCAATTGAAGTTATTGTTTTCTGATTACATCAGTCATGTTTGTAAAAAAAATTTCAATGAGCTGTTGATAAAAACACAAAAAAAAATTAATTAAACAAAACTAAAGACCCTGGACGAGTGTGATTAATTACTTTGGCCAACTAGACCCATTGTCAGATTGAAGGAAAGTTTCAAAATACTGTAATAAACGCAAGATTCCTGAGGTCTCTAACGTAAAAACTGTAAAATCTTTATCAAACATTTCCGGATTTGTAAAATTAAGCCTGTGTGTTGTATTTTTGGGAGTATTCTGAGGAGTATTCAAAAGGGTTTCTGATCCCTTTTGCAGTACAAAACCTAAATAATTAAAAGTTTAAAATGAGAATCTGATTAATCTATCTTCATTAACTAATCACAATCTGTAATTGTGAAAACATCATAGGCCACTGCATTGTCTACAGTATGAGGAAATTGGTTTGCTCTGCAGTCCACTGTCAATGCAACTTGTTAAATGTTTCACTAAGAAACATGAACATATTTATTAGCCTCATCCTTTCACAAAATGTCAAATACTAAATTTTTTAAATCCGAAAACAAGATTTGCCAGATGCAAAACAAGTGGTTGATGTATAGAGTTTATCTGCTGATTGATTTATCTGCTTTGCCACAGCACACAGAAAGGGATTGTTACTGTCACTAGTGGCTAAGTTGGAGGACGGACAACTTCTGTGACCTGTGCTTGAAAATTGTTCAATTTAAAGGCAAGACAGGGAAGGATTTGTGTGGTCTTTCTTGCTCAAGGGCACTCTAGCTGGGCAGATACCTTGGGTTGTCTCTGAGGGTCAAACTCACTTCTTACTATGTCACTTGTTGGCTACAGTAATGATAGCGATCATGATCATGATAATGATCAACACCAGCGACAACCTCTTTATGTGTTACATAACCATCACCCAGAACTTACTGTGAGAAGGGGAAAAACCCCACCTCGCCCTTGTCAAATAAAATCAGCGTTTAGGTTTCACCACGATCTGGTCTCTTTGTCATAACATAATTTGACCCTTGATTTGATCACGGACTCTGAGGCTCTTGGCCGAGCAACATGACAGTGACTGTGTTCCTCACGTATCCTGCTGTGACAGTCTATTTCCTCTTCATTTCCTTCTGTGCATCCTTCGTAAACTGTAGGACCCTCCAGTGTGTTTGTTTTGAGAGTCTTTGCAGAGTGTCTTCTATGTTGCAGAGCTGCAGCTATGTTATCACAAAGTTCCTTCTGGACGGGATAGAAAATAAACATTTGTAGCTTTGGGAAACCAATTAAACCTATAATCTAAATGCTGTGAAAGGATCTGAAGTCAGCATCACGTACAGGAGAAATTTCAGAGTTTATGTTGCTGCTTCATGTTTATATCTCTAAAATAAATCAGTCAGTTGAGTTCATTTCTCAAAGTTGATAATGAATCAGGGTGTTGTGGATGTTAATTTAAATTAACAAGTGCATCAGTTCATTAGATGTGATTTTAGTATAACCCCAGCAGTCTACAATGCGTAACAGGCTGCTTGATAAGTAACACAACTTGGATGAGTGGCAATAATTTGAACTTAAGCCTATAACTAGAACTGAAATTATAGTTACTGATGCTAATTCAGAGTTTTAGTGGTCTTAAAACTGTGAAATATACCCATAAAAATCAAAATGGTGCCACTTATTAATAACTATTGCTTAGGCCCATGAAATGAAGTGAAACTGAAAAAGTAATGTTTATTTAAATTCACAGTGCAACTATAATATACTGTGCTCATGGACAAAACAAAATAAAGTTTTAAAAAGAGATTCATCTTTGGAATCTCTTTTGGGGGAGCCTTTGCATAATTTTATTCAGTCTTACAAAAAAAATTAAATCTAGCATGTTTAAATGTATTTTCAATTGATTTTTATATATGATTGATTGCAATAAGTTAAGGTAGTTGTCATGATACTAAGAGACCATATGAGAACCCGCCTAGGCCAAACCTGAATACTACGCTTGCAAATACATATATGCTATAATGCGCAAGTAAGTATGTAAGTATGTAACTATGTTTCTGGGGTGAGAGGGCATGGGAGCACAGTGACTAAGACTCATGCCTCAAGCCCTTTTCCCATTGTTGCTAATCGGAATCTGTCTACTGTGTTGTTTTTGTATCTTTTACAAAGGTTTGTAAAATCATTTTATCATTTGCCTCTAATCAATCAACAGCTTTAACTTTGTGATTACAACAGTGTTGTGAGCCTTCCTAGTGTGTGGGGTCGTAACAGAAACGATTGGGGTTTTAATGACATTTAAATACACTATGATCGGGATTTTACTTACTAGAGGTTTTTATGACTATATGTGTGTACTAAAGCAGCTAACTGGCAGCCTGCTCAATGATGCTATGGGATTTGCCTTAACCACATATGAGAAATAATAATAACTTTCAGCACAGACACATACAATGTACACATGTTATCAATCAGTAAAAGTCTCACATTTGTGACTTATAGATGATTCAATAAAGACAGTAAAGATATCCTTGATCCTTATAGATGATTCGAGTGAACCAAAAAGGAAAGGACAAGTATGGTTTGAGTGATATCAGTAGCCTTCACTTTGCTCCAGTGAACAATCTACAATGATAACGGGTTGACCGATGACACGACCTTTGGGATTCAAACCCTTTAAATCTATGTTCAAAGAAAGTACAAGATAAATTCTACGTCTGAAGTCCAGTATCTGGCCCCTACGGACATGTACACCCATGAGCAGCCTCCTCTGTTGTCAAAAGTGCTTCCTTTGCTCTTGATGAACCTGAAAAAAATTAAACTCTTCTGATTTTCTGCAGCCAGCTTTGTTTGTCAGGACAAACATCTTGAAAGACTTCATTTGATGGAACTCCTTTTCATGCATGCACCCCTGATATGCATCTTACAAGCATGTCAATCTCCTTACCTAACACTCCCATCCAGAAGAAAGGTTATGGAGGAGGGTAGCTGTTCTCTGTCTTTTTTTTAAGTGTCACTTTATACTCATTACTTTGCTTAGTCTACCAATTTTTGCCATGTTATATAACAGTTGTTTCTTCAAATTGATTTGGAGATCCATTTTAATCTACTCTTTGGCATCTCATTACGTCTGATGTTAAAAGATCCCTTTCTTAAGTACATCATGATTGCATAACTGAACAACAACAACAACCAAAGGGGTTTAGGTGAATAAATATGACTCTAAATATCTTTTAGAGTTACAACTTATTTCCAGTAATAAAATGCTGAATTTGGCCACACTGACCACTCATAGGTACAAACGGTGAAATTGTTACAAAAAGTGAGTAGAGTGCAGTGATACTGTAGCCCTGCAGAGAGAGACAGACAGAAAGGCAGAGGGAGAGGAAGGGTGAGGGACACAGAAGGAGGAAGATGAGGACAAGGAAGAGGAAGAGCATCCAGGGATTCATTGTGGCTGAACACGTGGTGCCAGGCAAAATGTCTACTGTACAGCCAAAGGAAACATTGCCGAGAGTGGAGACAAAAACACTTACCCAGACAGAAAATGAATACAGGATGAAGCCTTATATTTTGTAGCAGACAGTAGTGACATATATTGTAATTATGTTTGCTTTGTATGTGTTCTGTATTTGAAGACTACTTGGTTTCACACCATGCGTCACAAGTGAGTAAGTAGCCAGTGTACATAGAAAAAGAAGACGCCACTTTTGAAGATAATGTTGACTTTTTCTGAATGTGAAAAGCTGTACACAACGCATAGACCTCATTTAATCAATAGGTAGTATTTGTTGTGGGGGTTTTTTTGCTGTGTGTCATGCTTTGCTGTGTTTTTGAGTATTGAGAATATATGAAAGAGTTTCTATCCAGTGTGTGACAACTGAGGAGAAAGGCGATTCTGGGGAAAATCCATGAAAAAGGGAAACCAGCTGTGGGTCTTTTGATAAGACTTGACAATCTGAATGATGCAGCCTGTGCTCATCCTCCCTCTGCAGAATGAATGTAATGGTGCAAACAACTTTAAATCCAAATGAAGGTGCCTCCCTCTGCTGGCTGCAATAAAGCCGATGCTGATGGTGGAGCTAATTTTACTTACTTTATAAACTTCTGCGTAGTTGGAAAATTTACCACCAGGATCAAGTGTAATACACATTAATATATATATATATATATATAGGTATATTAGTGGTGGGTCGTTATCGGCGTTAACGTGCTGCGTTAACGTGAGACTCTTATCGGGCGATAAAACAAATATCGCCGTTAATCTATTCTCA
>JAPMOB010229134.1:0-21020 GCA_029875015.1 Lepomis gibbosus | reverse complement strand
GCTAAATGCAGTAAATGTACCGTGATCATGTAACGAGCCTGGATTAGTTCAACCTGCAGCTGATAAAACTATTACTGTAATGTTGCAGTGGGAGTTTACTTGAGTTTCCACCATGATGTGTGAAGCTGGCTCCGCACCTGTCTAGCCACCTTTACTTTGCCTTTTTTCGGGAGTACTGTGCCGATATGCCGGTGTCTCGCTGCACTGAATGAAGTAACGTTACAGCACCGGTGTTGATCCGTCTCTGAGACGGGAACCTTGAAGTAACCGAGCCTGAACATGTCTGTGTGAAAAGCCCAGCATTGTGTTGTTCCTGCGTTTATTGCTTGATTTCTGTATGAAAGCGGTTGTGTTTCGGATTCTGCTAGCTCATGAGTTCAAGCGCACACGCGTACGAGCACACACCTGGTTGCAATCTTAAAACCGCACCGCTACTGGTCGCTGGAAACTACATAATGCCCCTTTAACCGTTCAGTTCGACTGCAGACACTAGGCGTTAGTAGCAGTGTTTGGCAAGTTACTCAGAAATTGTAATAAGTTACTTATTACTCCTTAAAAAAGTAATAATATTACTTTACCTATTACTGGGTGATAAATGTAACTAGTTATGTTACTACCACCCCACCTCCCCTCCCCCCAAACAAAGCAGTCTTTCTAACTCCCAACTTTTTAACTAATATATTCACGCTGAAGGAATGTTTTTTACAAAACATAAGGTCTCTGAATGCCACCGGCTGAAATAAAGAATAAAGCAAGTAAATCCCGACTTTTGAACTACTGTTTTCCTGCACATATATTTATAAGAGCAGTGTTCAGTATTTTTACAGAACATAAACAGTTGCTTAACTTTTTAATAAGCTTCTTCAACAGATGCTTCAATAAATTGGATGTAGAATTGTTCGCGATTGCAAGCTTTTTGCTGGTCGCACTAAGTTTACAACGGATGACAACGTTCTTTGCAACCTTCACTGTGACACAATAATGGTGATACTTAATACAGCTGTGGAAAGAATGCCTCTCAATGCAGGCAGCCTTGCCATTGCGCAAAATCATAAACGTTTCTCCCATCCCAAATGACAGCTGGTCTCTAAAACCATTACTGGCTAGTGTTAAATATATATAGTTATACTGTAGAGAATAATGCAGTTCATCTCCATCTCCTAGAAGTTCATTTTTCTATATCCCAGTAAGCAAACAAAAAATACTCCCGTTTGAGGTTCAATTCAAAATTTGGCCACGAAAATAAAACAGAGTGACGACTCTCGTGTGTAACAGACAAGCTTAGTGTTCTCCGCCAACACCAGGGTCCCCCTCCGATGCTGGTGAGCAGCGCACTGGCTGTAACCAGGCTGTACTTTGGGACAGACTGGGCCTCTTTCGGACTTGTGAGTTGGGTCTAAAACGTCGTTTCACTGATAGTTACTGAGCTGACTGGTGGCTGTGTGTGAGGCTGGTGCCGATCGCTACGCTTACCTTACTACATGTGTCTATCTGTTGTGCATTTTTCCGGTCCGTCAAGCGGCGGATGGCACGACGATTTCACCCACCACCACGTTACCCGCGGGGGGGCGGCTGCTACTTTCATTCCCTGTGTGACACTAAAGTTTATGTAGTGTCAGCTTCTGTCAAGCTGAAGGCCATTTTACAACAAGAAGGCAAGTTACAGCGTAACGTGCAGACGAAGCATCAACTTCGTCAGACTGCTTTCATCTTGGGTGTCATGTGACTAGAGTGTAATCGCAGCCTTTGTGATTAGAAAATCTTGTTTTATTACATCGCAAATGCAATTAATCATTCAGCCCTACTGTACTCTGTATGGAATAATTCATGAATTTACGTTGTTTTGATGAAATGAAAACCCCAAATGGCTCAACCTCTAAATATTGTAAACATTGTAGACCTGCTGTACCGTTGGTTGTGGTCTTTTCATGTGATTTGATGCCAAAAGCCTGTGTGCTTCAAGCATCACTCTTTTAGTGGCATTGGAGTATTGTCATTTGGTACACATGCAGTGTGTTGTTTTATTTTTTTTTACACGGATTAATCATCTGATATCTGAAAGATCATTTGATCTGCAGAGAAAAGTGACTCCCTTCCTACTGTAAGCTAGAAAACATCACATATGTTTGTTGCACAATCTTAAAAACAGTGATTTGGAGTGACTTGCATTTCAGTGGGAACTTTCTGAGTATTATGAACATGCTGTGTGTCAGATTTCCTTCAGTCAATGAATGATATCTATTTTCTGTTCCTTAACAGTAGAGTACTGTACAGCCATCGCTGTGGTTAATTCCAGTCACGTAGTACATAACTCCCAAAATTTACTTTGCAACAATAGCTCTGTGATTTAAGAACTAGAAATTCAGCTTCACAATGAATAAACAAAAAGCTGCAAGTAAACTGGGTTTTCCCAACCTATGAAACCCTACGTTAAACTGTCTTAATATGTGGGAACATTTGTAAAATAACAACAATGCAGAACAATGCTCTCTTTTGACAGTGTTAAATTGTAGCTCACCTGCAGTGTTGAGTGTAATGGTCACAGGCTTCAGCACAAAACCTGACTGCTTTAGTACCTGCTGCTGTTGCAGTTACAAACTTAACTCATACTTGAAGAGCACAGTTTACATTAGTAAATGAGCTAATGTAAACCCATCTACCTACCTCTGCGTAGGATGGTGATTGGAGCAGTGCTGGACTGAGAGCTGCTGCTTGTTGCGTGAGTCGAAGTGATTCTGTTACTCTGACCATGGCGTCCTGAAGGTATGGACCCAGCCTCTGCTGTGGCTCCCTGGACAGAGATGGACTTGTTGACTGTATTCTGGATATCTAGGAACTTCAACTCCTTGATATCCATGGCACTAAAAGACACACAAATTACTGACCTTAGTTCGAGCTCAAACAGCATTGTACTGATGTACAGGAAAATGCACAGCTTCTCTCACGGTTCCATGTCACTGCATAAAGCTTAAAATTCCACAGATTTTAAGATCCTCTAAAAAATAGTTAAAGCTGAATATATAGCTTGATCTGAATGCACATGGTTTTAGACAATTCTGGTATAGGCTGAAATGTTTAGTCCAATTACGTAAGTAATGTAGTAATTCCTGGATCAAAATGAAATACAAGCATTTGACTTTTGGAGCCTCCAACGTTGCCTGAAGAGAACTGGTTAAATCTGGGCATTTCCTGTTGAAAGATAAGATGATTTGTCATCTTCTTCTTTCTTACCTGAAAGTGACCTCGGGAACAGGACACCTGATTCCATTGTGATAGGGCTGTCTCAGTGAGATGGTCTGGCTGGCGTGATCCACTGATGACACCTCTCCCTGATAAACTCCCAGCGTCAGCCCACAATTTATCGACACAACACTACCCAACCAGTCAGAGGCCATTCTGTTCACCGTGATCCTAAGGTTTAAAAACATAAACAAGAGACAATGACAATCAACCTTTAGCAGTTGTTACAGTTCCTCTGTATTAGAGGACTGGATCTGGATTGTTTAGAGGTCTTCTTTCTCGTGTCTTGACTTTTTTTTCCCCAGAGGGCTGAGGATTGCTTTGGGTAGAAGGTTTTTTTTTTTTGTTTTTTTTAAACTTGGCTATGGTCCTATTTTCAGCCCTGACAATCTCCTACTAAACAATAAACCCAACGCCATTGAATAATCTGCTAGATTTTTTCTAATATTAATATGAGCGAATGTCTTACCCACTTTAATTAGAGACACCAGACATTGATATGGCATTCCGGTACAATCGGCCCACTAACGTTATGTACCTGAGCTTAGTTAACTGGTTCAAGCGACCACCCTGTAGTGTAAATTAACTGGTGAATTAAGGTTAATACTTGTACCGGTGCAGAAAAGACATAGCGATAAAATGTTAAAATTGAAATTTAACTGATGACTAATGGACAGTTTGGTGTTTTGGGATGCTCTGCATATTAAAAACTGGACCCTTAAATTTTAATCGAAATCTGGTTTTAGCTGCTGGGCTATGTAAAGTTACGGATCGTCGTGGAAACATTAGCTAAGTTAGCTAACGTTACCGTTCATTTAAAAATATTTTTCATGTGTTGCGTGAGCCTCTCCAGGGTAGAATTGCGTATTAAAACCTTGGGGCGGGGGATAACCTTAAAATAACATCCATATATGAGGGCAGCGTTCAGAGAAATACATGGACAACCACAACATTTAAGGCTAACTTAACTGTAACACAGCAGTGCTGGGCAGCTAACATTAGCCTTGCTCCTGACGGCCCTTTTTACTTTTTATCCAAGCGAACTGTTACACTATATATATATATGTATATATGATAATATGAATACTCAGCCTGAGTATATTCAGTCAGTGATGGAAGTATTTACCTTGTCGATAAATCTGTAGCGAGGTGTCGGGGAAAGCAGAAGCTGCAGCAGCTGTTGTTTGTGCCGTTTTCCGGGTCGATCTCTAACGTCACTTCCGTTATCTCCCACGTGGGTTTGTTGTGATTTTATTTTCTCTCATTAAAGTTTAAATCCGTTAAGGAGAGCTCAATATTCTCTCACTTATGGTGTGGGTGACTTACTTTCCTTCCAAATCAAGCAAACAATAGAAACAAGATGATCATTACAGCATATGTTTTATTTTATTTGCGTGGCTGATTAAATAATGCTCCAATCACATGCACTTACATGTTACACGTTATACAATCACTGAAACATTTGAGATAGAAATACAAAATGTATAGCTGTCTACTACTGTTCAGAAATCACTGGAACTCTTTTGGCATCCTGGTAGTTCATATACTGTAGATGCACAGCAAAACTATTTCACCTCAAATACAAATGCTAGGCACATAGAAATTACTATAAAATACAAAGAACTTGATACACAAAAAGAAAATCACATTTTGGGATACAAATATAGCTTCAATGTCTTACATCCACATTATAATAGAATACAAATAATTAGCTTACAAGTGTCCATGGTATCAAAAGGCAGCCTAATATCTGTTCAGTTCAGAGTCCTGTGTCACAGAAGAGGAAAATGTTGTTTGCAGTGGTCTAAATAGTAATGCCTATCCAGAAAAGCATACTGTTTGTCCCAGAGTTGAACAATGCAAACAAAACATAGTCTCTGAGTGTTCTAGTCTTCTTAATGGGAACAGTTTACTACACAACACAACACAGGAGAACCAAGTATACCCTTATACTTCACTGAGTAGCACCAGTCATGTGCAGGAATATCTCTTGGAGAACCAAAAACATGACAGAGATAAGTTCATACAAACCAAGACATCTCTGACAATCTGCAGCAAGCAAAATCCACATATTTGCTTTAATGCCAGTAGCTCTGTGGAGCAATTTCAGGATCCAGTGCCTTACATTCTGAGAGAGATACTTCTTTCACTAACCCTTAACCTGACTAGAAACCATCCAGTGTTATGAGTTAACTCATGCCACCTGTTGAGTCAAACATTGTACATTCGAAATAGCACATTCATACATTCACTGCTGATCCGTCGCTCGCATTGTGGCTCTCAGGTTGCAGCGTTTGTGCTTCATTGTGAGACCATATTCTGGGGTCATGTCCAGCGGCTCTCCAGGAATCGCGCTGAAGTGCAGCTTCTGGACCATGATTGCCAAGAAGAGGTAGACTTCATTTCGTGCAATGACCTCGCCGATGCAGCGCCGCTTTCCCAAGCCAAAAGTTATAACCTTCTCCCCCTCCAGCTTGTTGAGCTCAGTGCCATCAGCACTCAGGAAGCGATCTGGGTTGAAGGAAGACGGATCTTTCCACAACTCCCTAAGCGAGAATGAAGAAATAAGATCAGTGGAACCCAAGTTTGTGATCAATTAGTGGTTTAATCTCCTCATACAGAACAAAGTGGGTGTGAGAAGTGAATGAGGACTGCTATTGTCTTTCTTCACAGCTGCCAATGGGGTGCCCAACTCTGAAGTGTGAATATTAAGTCATCCATCTTCAACCATGTTAATTAAGACAGAAAGAATGTAACGAAAATAACTTACGGATCATGGTTGATCTGCCACTGATTGATGAAGACGCAGGTGTCTTTGGGGATGAAGTAACCATTCAGAGATGTGTCTTTTGTAGTGCTGAAAAAGAAGGACATGTCTAAGTCCACTGTATATTTACAGGTTTATATCACATATGTTCCTGTGCTTGTGATAGCTATGTTTTTATGCTTGTGTTTTTTTGTTTGTTCTCCTTTATTATTTTTATTACATATTAATAACCTTTATTTAACCAGGCAGGACACTTAAAAACAACTTCTATTGTATTTACAAAGACAGCCTGGCTGAGGGAATTAGTCTCTTGAGGGGAGGGGGGAGTGGATCCCTTTGTGTGGTTCTGTGTGAACTTGTGATTAGCACACAATTTTCATAGGCACAAGTGGTATTTGAATGCATTTAAAAGAGCTTAACCTCACCAGTGTGGGATAGTAAAGGGCAGAAATGATGAATGACGAAGCATCTCCAGGATGAAAGCCTCAAGAAATGGCAAGTTGGGTCTATCCGAGAGACGAGGACTGCGATCCACACCCACTTTGTCCTCTGGAAATGAAAAAGACATTGCTGATTGGTTCAGGTTGAGGATGGTGGTTGGTGGTCACATTTTTACTTGATTAAAGCATCACAGTCAAGCATTTAACTTTGAGCACAGCAAATTGTGTGCTTCTGTAGTATATCTCATGTCATCCAAGCCATGCAATTTTCAGACCTTTTTAATTGTAATATCCAAGGAAGTAGTTTGTGTAAAATAGCTGTACTCACTCAGATCTTGATGAAGCCTTTCCTGTATCTCTGGGTAAGCAACCAAGTACATGACTGACCAAGACAGGGCAGTAGAGACGGTGTCAAAACCTAGAAGAGAAACATTACCTCTGTGAGGACACTCATATTTATGGAGAGGTCACTGCCAATCAGATCCCTCAACATTTAGAGAATTTCAACGTACCAGCTCCAAACAGGTCATTGACAATTCCTACAATCTTGTCATCTGACACTTGGACGTTGGAATTCTCATCCAGCTTCCTGTCCTCACAGTGGTCAATGAGGGAGTCGGTGATGTCACGAATGTTGTCCTGAAAGAAGAAGATAGGTCTCAATAAATCTCCTATACATTGTGATTAAAAGGTGAAGCCGTGTATCATTTTCAGCAATAATTTGGAAGACGAAAAGACTAGATAAGTTTGAATGATTTAGCGCGTGGTTTACCTTGTCAAAGGTGGCATAGTGCTCGCTGACAATCTTTTTCACAAAAACGTTGAAGCGATCATTGATGTCAATAAATTTCTTCATTGTTGGACTGGGCAGGAATTGAAGTGCAGGGATGAAGTCTGCAGGGTTACCACTGCCCACCACCTGGCCAAACTCATCACTGAGGTTCACGAGGCTGAGCAGCTCCTGGTCATTGTGGTCATAGCGACGGCCAAAGCACATGGCACAGATCACATTAGCAACAGAGACAACAATGTAGCGGAAGGGGTCGAAACTGCCCTCAGCCTTCATAACAGTGTTGAGCTGTTTGATCAGATACGCTCCCTCTTTGCTGACGTGTTCCTCCAGCACGCAGGAGTACTCCGGGGTCGTGCCCTCCAGGTTGGAGAAGGAGCGCAGGGCACTGTAGGCCAGCTTCCTGCGGGCACGCCAGACACCAGCAAGTTCAGTACTGAAGGCCAGACTCTCGCCATTGTTGATGAATCTGAAGGAGTACAGGTCAGGTCTGCCAGCAAACTCGTCCCCTTGCTTGATGAGAGCCTGTCGAACTGTTTCAATGCCACTCAGCACGACCACAGGACGCATGCCAATCTGGATCTGGAAGACGTGGCCGTAGCGCTTGCTCATGGCAGAGAGACTCAGGTAAGGTTTGCTGCCCATCTCCAGCACATTCCCAATGATAGGCAGGGGCTTTGGGCCGGGCAGCCGACGAAGCCCCTCAGGAATCTCAGTGTGGAAAAACTTGAGGATCAGGTAGACCAGACACACTGTTGCCATGGCCACCAAACTCTCAGATACGGACACTGATCCAATAAATGGTAGTATCATTAGCGCCATGATGACAGCTCCTTTTTTTCTGGCTTCTGCTCAACCTGGAAATTAAATAGGAGGGGCATTGGACTAGTGAAGGCAGAGAGGAAGAGAAGTGTTGTGCAATATGTTGACTACATGCACATAAAGTTTAAAGTAACTAAAGACTGTCACAGGTGTGTTTTTGTTATTAATTCAACTCCATATGTTCTCTTGCTGCACCAAAACACTATTTACAAGTAGTAGGCTATGGAAAATTGTGTGCTATGTATAGAATGTATATATGTACACAGTCCCAAAACATAATGAATAAAAAAGTGCATGATAAAAGTTGCAACTGCAAAGCCCGAACTCATACGTATTATCAGCTATGCTTGTAAAATAATCTCCCCTCTGCTCTTATCACTCTGACATTGCCTGCTCAGTTACAAATTTGTCCTCATATAATAATCTTACCTTAGTCAGATGGTAAAAGAGGAACAATGCCGTGGTCCCAAAAGTATTTTCCAAAATACTAAAAAAAATGGTATGTAGTAGTGTTGTTGAGTTAACTCTCTACATGTCCCAAAAACAGAGTATGTTCTCTTGCTTTATAGTGCGCTTCACCGCTTCATTGGCTGCTGCGTTCATGACGTAATCCGTCTCTCTCACTCTCTTTCTCTCTATCTCAAGACTGCTCATGAATGAAGTTTAGCTCAGAGAAAAGGTGCGTGTGGGTGTGCGCGCGTGTTTGTGCGGTCGTTGTGTCCGTGCGAGATTCGGAAAAGTTTGAATCTTAACGTCAATTAAGAAAATGATTGCACATTTGAAACATATACAATTTGAAAAGTGGGTGCACCGGACTTTATGGCCTAAACGCTTTTATGTTTTATAGTCTATGGACAGATAGGACATAATAGGCATCACAGATAATTTCCACCACTATAAAAATCCAATATATGATAACAGTGTTCAATTTAATACATGACACCTACTGTTCTGCAGGTGGTTTAAATAAAAAGGATTTGCAGAAGCAAATTGATTTGGCTATTGTCTTTTGAAATAGTTGAGCTATAATGTATAATACACATGTTAAATTTTTTATAAATGCGTTGCTATATTAAAATATCCACGTGTTTATGCGTCAATGTTGTGTTTGCAGATGCAGAAAACTTAAATAATCAAACCCACGCCTCATTTAATATCTCGTGTTACAAATGACTTTACAAAATGTTTTATATGTGAATGAACCAAACTGTAAAATAAATCGTGTTGATAATACCGGAGTTTTCATGATCATCTTACGAATTCCTGTGCGCACGCGATCCTTAGATGAGACAATATTGTCATTTCAAAAGGACTTGAATCAATATTTTGGGAACGCTTGTTATCAAGGAGGTGTGAATCATTTGAATTATATTGGTAGAGACTGAGAATAGTCTTTTGTCTCTTATATGGGGAAAAGAGCCCTGTATTAATAATTTAAACATCAAGAAACATTTCTCCTGTAGCAATAATGGAATACTGACCTGTAAGGGACCACACCGTGTCTACAAGTTAACAGTGTCATATAGTTTTTTTCTTAATGTTGGCTTTCTGTCTTTTACACTCACTCCTGTTTGCCTACAGTAATAAAATCAAGGTTTGGGGTGATAATGAGAGTTTGTGACAGCTACCACAGCAACCACCCAGGCAGATTTAAGTCCTGATAAAACAGTCAAAGGCAATTTCGTGCTTGTACCTGTTAGTTCTCCGCTGGAGTTAAACATTGACCAGTTGCGTGAGAGCCAGTGATCAAACCTTCACCTCCCCCTTTGAAGAGGATGTTAGGGTACAGGAGTGCAAGGGTAGAAGAGTTCAGTACCATTCTTCTTTGTCCCTCTTTAGACATTTTACCCAGAAAGTATTTTATAAGTAGAAATTTACAGCATTTCACATTCAAAATAGGCCCCCCACCACCACAAGTTTTGTAGCATTTGCTCTGCGCCATCTGGGGCTTAAAACGCATAATATCTGATAACTTCATTCGTTGTATGAACTGAGAAATGAGAATTGTAAAAGTTAGAACATTTTTTAAACCTTGACGTGTGCAACAAAAGTCAGATTTTTACAACTAGCTATTGCACAGATGTCGAAAAGAGACTGAAATAACGATGAAAGCATGATGAAGGTAGGATGCTACAATAGCCTCTCTAATTAGGCGTGCTTCTCTAATCTGCTATGTGTCTATTTTCTTTGTGCATTGCAACTTTTAGGCTACACAAACTAACAGATGCTAAACTAATAACTGAAGCTTCAACATATGACCAGCAGTTAATGTTATAGTAAAATAGGTTACCACCAACATCAGATTTTATTTGGATTAATTTTGCATTGACTGATCAATCATCCTAGTTTAGATAATCAAAAAGCTCAATTGTTCTAATAATCTTTTCTTCAGTTTTCTTTCAGTTGGAGCTTTGCCTTGGAAAAATCGGGCAAGGTGGTTCTGAATTGAAATCGGTCAGTGTGGTTTTGGGGGTTTGTTTGACTGAATTTGGACATATATTCATATATTCTGGAACTGAAAAATTGTATTCAGTACAGCCAAGTGACAATGTGTGGATGGACAAAACCCTGTGCTACATCATCATTATTATTATCATCATGTCATTTTTGTGAGAAAAACACATCAAAAATAAAAAGGAATTCTAGTCTCTAAAATATTACTGCTACAGGAAGAACATACTTACATTTTTATATCCTCGGAAATGTGAAGGCTCATTTTGGGAGCAGAACACAGACATGACTGCAAAATGAGCCAAGGCTCAGAGCGTTCTCTCAAGCCAACAACTTTATTAGTGGTGTGTGAAAGGTTCATTCCTTTATTTGAAATACTACATATGACAATGAAAAGGCAAATTATCAGTGAAAAATTGTTGTTATCCTTACTTAAATTATAGGCGTATTTCTACTTAGCCTATGCAATTGCCAAAATAGAAAAGAGGGATAATCGCCCGACATCAACTGAAGTTGAACAGAAATTGACAGGAAAAAAAGAAAGACAAAACTGCCTGGCAGGATGAAATTGTATATAGGCCCTATGCACATTAAAATGTTCTGTCTGCCAGAGGTGAGCAGACTGTGAGCAGGAGAGTCTGATTTAGTATCAACAAATTCCTTTTCTATTCTATTAGTGTTCAATATCTGTCTTTAACTCAACCAAGATTGATGTGTCCAAAATGAAATAGGGTTTTGGAATAAAGTCCTATAAAAAAAACACTAAAACAACTAAAAACACTGTTGGCAGATTATGGATTACAGATTAGGTTATTATTAATAATCTTATATATAATATTTAAAGGCGTATAAAGAACTGCTGTGAAATTAAGCTTGAAGATAGATTTTTGTGTTTAGTGCGTGTTAGAAATAGGCGTAGCCTACACTTTCAGGTACTGTAGCGGTAAAACCGGCAGGTAAAAGTTTTTGGTTGTTCATTTAATTTGCACATTCCGCGCTGCACAGCGCTGTGCGGATCCTCGCGGACGGTGTGTCAACTCTCCGGGGACTCTCGCAGTGCGCCGCGGGGCTGCGCCTCTGGTGCTGCAGGTTGCGTGAGAAGCGGAGCTGCCGTTCAAGGGGGAGGGTCTCGGTCTTCTGGACAATCCTAAATCTGCTTGGTCAAGTCACGCGAAGGCAGCAGCCTCTGGAAAAGACACAAGGGTCTTAAACTTGCAGAACAAAGAGCGTAGGACGCGAGACTCTCTCTTTCCCCCGCTTGGGCACGAAGGTGCACATATTTGCGCTCTATAGCTTCTGTAAATGCGAGGATCTTGGGGCTTTGGAGTCATGCAATCTGCCACTCAGGCCTTATTCATCACAGTCATGCAACACGGTGGGGCCGGACTGTGCAGCCACACTGGTGAGATCCCACCAAACGGCCAAACAAGTTATGAAAGCCGGAGCTTATAAAACAAGGTGAAGTGGTCACACTTTGTAAGCAGCGGGTCCGGAGTGAAGCCTGGTGTAGTTGAAGAGGGTGCAGGGAGTCTTTCGGTAGATTTAAGAATTACGTTTGACTTAGATTCAAGAAAGTGAGAAAATGAACACAGACGTCTATACTTCAAGAGCAGTGGTTTAATTTCATTCATATTTTCATAATTTTCACATACAAAAATATATACATTTCTATTGTAAAAAAAACAAACAACAACACAATAATTACAGGCAAATATATCATTTTTAAAGCTTAATATGAAAAAATTGAGAAATCCATAATGATTTGAGATCAGATAGCTGTACACTATACAGTGCTATGATCATTTCATGAGCATGACCTATCATTTCTAGCTCAGTGGACCAGAGTGAAAAATCCAACTAAAACAAGACTCTGAAAACATTTGTCATATTCCAACAATATTCCACACTGCCTGCTGGCAAATAATAATGTAGTTTGTGTGGTTCGGAAAAACAGTGCTGATTATATATTGCACTCACTAGGTGACATCCTGTTGTTATTGTGGGTCAGCAGGTAAAGATAAACAACATCTTTCAGCAATGTGACAAAACAGGTTCAAATGCTAAACTTTGTGAAGGGAGAATTTCCGACTGATTTCCGTTCTGTGCAATGAACAAATTCTAAACCTAGAGCAATGACTCCTCCTGTTACAATATTAAGCAATCAAAGCAAAAGTGGATCTGATCCACATTACTATTATTTAGCTTGATACCAGTGTGATTGTGTTAGTCTGGGATGAATTTGAACCTAATTAAAGTGTGGTCTTGTGGACCGACTGAGGTGAGAGCAGGCTACATTCTCTGCAGGACAGTGTGTCACATCACAACAGGTGAACAGCATTCACAGCCAGAGAAGGAGCAACTGTAAATGTCACACAGCTGGACTGAAAACTTTATCTCGCCTTTTAAATTAAAATTTTAGGCATGAACCTGTTAGTCCTCTCATAAACCAATCGTCCATCTCTGAATGTCAAACCCTGACAAGCAGCTGCTCTTGCAAGAAAAAGAACAAGTGAAGGAATAGAAAAATGAGAGAAAACTAGATGTGAAAAGCTCTAATGTGTGAACCTAACTACCTAAAAAGATTAAAGAGATTATAGGCTACTACAGTACAGTAACTGAGGAGCAGTGCTGCGTGTATGGAGTTGACCACAGTGAAAGCAGTGGTTTGATGATCAAGATTAGCTGGAATGCAGAGCTGGACGCTGGCCTGGAGGTGTGCAGTGTTAGTTTGCCTGTGTCCATTTCACAGAACTGGGAGGGGTTTGGGTTGTGCAGGAAAAAAAATGTTTTGCCCACAGCCATATACCACTTAAAGAATTCTTGGACATAAAAGCAGATGTAATGACTGTGAAGGTTGTCAGTTTCTACTCACGCAAAGGCTGTCACGCACACACCTTCAGCAGTAGGTGTGTACCTCTGTTTCACTGTGCAAGTGTCTTTGCATACCTTCGCTGTCTGGAGGTGTCTTTTCTTTGTGGAAGTTTTCGTGAGTTGGCGTGAGCTGAATTCACCCCCACGGGTTATCATGAAGTAATAAAACATCTTCAAAACATGCAGATAAAAATAATAAATCCATCGTGACCAAACCAAAAAACTATTGCTCAAAGTAGATTTTAGTGTTGTTTTTAGTGTTCCCGCTTTCATACAGGAACTTTTTATGAAAGCAGAAAAATCAAACATTAAGAATAGTTTAGATAAAGATGTACATAACTGGCTCAACATAAAGTATATCTTCATTGTTTCTTTTCTCTGTGGTGGTGGGGGTTCTTGAATAATACTTCACACAATACTTGGTTAACCTCAAGCGCTGACACTGACACCGAAATCTTTACCTGATCCAGTACTGCTGTACGGATGAGCCATGAACTTCAAGGAAGTGGAGTGGGGGTGAGGGGAGGAATTTCCCTTCAATGATCTGTCAAGTATTAAATTAAATTGTCATGTCACTCCTCCATCTTGGTGCTGTGTCCCAATTAACCAATGGCATCAACAGGTGTCTTTTGCAAAGTCACACACATACATGTTTGCAGATATCCCAGGTGTGATAACTTTCATTATTTACTTAACTCTAGCAAATTTCTATTATATTTCCATAAAAATGGCAAATAGTGTTGGGCAAGATACTTGAAAACTTATCAAAAAGTTAATTATATTATTAACAACTCAAAGGTAAAAGTAAGGAATTGCATTACTTGTTACTTCTAAAGGTGCCTTTGAAAAAATTCTAATCTGCCACATGTTCTGTATATTGACATGTGTGGAAAGAGAAAACACATTGTGGTTTGACATTTCCTGACATTTAGTACCTTTCGCCCACCGTTTTCTTTTTAAAGCTCAATGCAAAGACATCCAGCTGTTTTTACAGTAGTCCTCCTCATGACGAATAAACTGAACTTCATGTGTAAAATTGGTGGAATGGCCTATAAGCTCCGTATTGTAACATAAATGTAATTATACAGTTTCCAAGGGAACAATGGCCTGACCAGTATAGGACAGGGTTCCTGGCCTTGTGTGTGCCCAGTCGAGCAAACCTTAATAAGATTATTTTGGACTGCAGGTTGTGACACCTTACATGAATGTTGCCTATGACCTATACAATTTTACAGCATATCCCATTTACTGCATGATGATGCACATCAGTTACATTTTTGCAGATCTCGTACTCCACAAAACTGCATTTGAGGTTTACCAGTATTCTAATCTTATTTGTTGCATGTGATAGTCAAATTTGACAGTAAAACAATGTACTCTTTTCTGCATGTAGGCTTTAAAAGATCTTGTTTCATTGAATTTCTGTTGCATCTTATAACGCACTACTCCGATTGACTGTTACTTGAATGTCTGTTCCGTGATAAACACGTCATTTTGAGTTTATATTACCTAATAGGTTAGTTACGGTTTTCTGTTCAAAATGTATTTTAGTGTTAACAGTGCCTGTGAAATATTTAATAGGCTTCTGGATCATTATAATTGATGTATTCCTATATAAGTGGTTATTGTTGTTTCAAGCTACTATTGACTAATTATAATATTAACAATGCACCATATATTAAGGTGAAAAATTTCAGTCTGAAAACTAACAATGACACCATAGAGCCACAGGTTGCACACACAAAATACATCTGTTTTGTGTGTGTCTCTTAGGGTGCAGCCAGTGCTCTTGAATGATGTGATTTTTTAAATTTTATTTTTATGGAATACTCTCTCATAGCGCATATATTCAAGTTGATATTAAATAAAGGTAACCAAACATTTATTTATTTAAATGTACATTTACATAATCTGTATCAAACTAATATGAATGTCAGAGTTTTAAGAAATAAAACAGCAATAAATTCACGTTTTCTTGAAAACATTTGGTGCTGGATGTCTCCTTGAAATAGGACTAGATCTCAGGATACATGAGACATGAGAAGACCAGTGACTGGTGGAACAGGTGGCCACACTGTTTTAAAAAATTTAAAAATTAATTAAACTTTAAAAGTCTAATTAATCTTGCAACAGTTCATACAGTCCATAGACATCAGGCACTGTGTGGATCACCACATAGGCTAAGCACTAAAATCAGCTGATCAGCCGCTGCTGACACGTCCGTCACAGCAGCTACATGAACTCAACATAATGTAAATATGACGCAGCACCTGAACGAGTTGAACAGAGATTATGTGTCTTGCATGGTGGGGAGAGAACGATCGCGTGTGTCGGTGTTTCTGTGAGTGTGTGAATGGGTGTGGGGTGTACTGGATCACCTTCCCTTCCTGACCAGGCGCAAATACCAGATTAGTAACTGAGCTAATGGTTTCCCCTCCCTCCCATGCCCACAATCCTCCGCAAGCCAGTATTTGCGCTCCGCGGCAATAACAATAGTTGCGTGCGGAAATATCTCGGTCATCCATCTTTCTGTCACCTCTCCCTCTCTAGTTGAGCACGAAGGTGTCATAACTGAGCATAAAGGGAAACCCCTTAAGATGCGTGTCTAAGGAGAGTCATGACCTGCACAGCAAAAAAGAAGAAAAGAAGAAGCACGAAACCTGGCTTGACACGCTGTGCGTGTGTGAATATTTGGCTTAAATTCAGCGTAATACAGAAATGGATATAGCTTAAACATCTCAAATGATGGAAATGTTTAGGCTATACAAAAACATTTTGTGATTAGTAATTATAAATTATATTTAAACCTGTGTATAATTTAACATTAGAATGATTAGTCTTGGTTAATTTAAACCAAATGGTACTGAAATAGGCACACTTATATAAACCTTTATCTGAACAGGAAAAGTCCCATTGAGACAGTCTCATTTACAAGGTAGTCCTGTATAGCACAAGTAAAACACAAATTTTCAACCATGAGTTTAAAAAAAATACATTAGGTAAGATACAATACAACACAAATTTACACAAAATGCACAAAATATATACAAAGACAAAAAAGCAATGAGTTAAATATGTAAACAAACAAAATTAAAAAGACTAAATGTATAGATCTAACTACCAAAAACAAGTGCATATGTCTGTTAGAATGCCTGATATTCTTTTTTTAAAACCAGCAAAAGCAATTGGCATGCCCGTCTTAAGCTTGGACTGGAATTCATTCCAGAATGATGGGCCATAGTAAGACAGACTCCTCTTTCCTGCTCCCGTCCTCATTCTTTGTACCTTACAAAGTAGTCCCTCACTAGATCTTAAATGATATGTACTTTGCATGTGAGAAAGCTTTAAACAGATATAAGAAGGCAAAAGACCTAAAATGGCTTTATAAATGAAAATGCACCAGTGTATCATCCTGCAATTTATGTGATGGTCAATTTACCATACTGTATAAGATGCAGTGATGTGTCTGATAGCCAGCATTTGTGATAAGCCATGATAAAGAGAGTCTAGCTTTGACAATGTCGATGGACATGCAAATTGATAGACGATATCACCATAATCTAGCTGAGACAGGAATAATCCTGCGACCAGTTTTTTATGTGTATAGCTGAAATAGCAAGATTTTAATCTAGAAAAATGCCAGGGTAAATTTAAGTTTTGTGGCAAGAGCTTCAATGAGTTTTTAAAGGTAAATTCTGTTAATATAGATGATAAAAAGCAGAGGACCCAGAACTGATCTTTGTGGGACACCCTTTTTAGAATAACAGGGTCAGATGTTACATTCCCAGACAAGTTGGGTCCGTTCAAAGAGATAGCTGTGAAACCAATTTGCAGCTCTATGCCCAATACCAATATTCAACAGGGTTTTGATTACCATGGAATGAGCTACTGTATCAAACGCCTTTGTAAGGTCAATGAACACAACCATACAGAATAACTTTTTATCAGTCGCTGCTTTTACATCATCAGTAACTTTTACAGTGGCAGAAACTGTACTGTAAGCGTATCTAAAACCAGATTGCATGTCATTAAGAATATTTTGCGAAATCAGAGAACTTTTACTTGATTACCTACTTGATCAGACACTAAGATCTCCAAAACCTTTGCTGAAGCCAAACGATTTGAGATAGGTCTTTAATTATTTGTGTCATTTGGATCACCAGATTTCAGCACTGGCGTCTCCATGAAATAGGGACTTTATCTGTGTAAATAGAAAGGTTAAAGATGTAAGTGTGCACCTTTGCTATAATTTCTGCTGCTATTTTTAACAAAACAGATCCCAGTCCATCTGGCCCCGCTGCCTTCTTGGAGTCAGTGCTCTGCAAAATGTGCAAAACATCTGACTCCAAGAATGGTGCGAGCTCAAATACCATATAAGAAACAGAAGAAGAAATTATTTCCCCTTGTAGTATCTGGAATATATGTTCAGCCAGGGATGAATTATTCCAAGCTACCTGTGAATTATATTTACTCTGGGGAGTTTCACTTATTGCTACCTGGTAACTATGTGGAACAAAAGAGGTTTCACCAAATTTATCTTCAAAAATATGTCTATGCCTTTTTAAAATGTGCATTAGATGCATTTACCATGTCCCTGTCTGTAGTGCTCTAATAGTTTTCCAGAATTTCGAATGATCATGCAAACTAATTGACATTTGTGGAAAATAGTATTCAGCTTTAGATTTTCTGAACTCAAAGAAAGCAGTTACTGTAATAACTAGATCATGGAACAATCTGTGAACATGTAGGAACTGGCAAGTTACCATATTCATCACATAGGGATTATTATATGTCATTTTAGGGATAGTTTGAGTTTAAAGTTAAAGTTTAAGAAATTCACATAGGCTATTTGTTACTTGTAATATAAAACAACATTCACACTGTATAGGGCTTAAATAAGTTATGACATTAAAAACAACACAAAGCAAAATTATCTTCCAGGACAATATTTAAAGCTCCATTAATCAATACATTAAAAAAATAAAAATAAAATGACGATGAGTAACAAACCTGTGTATTATCAGCCCACTCTGCAGCTCTAAAACCTTTGGAGCAAAGTGTGTTCTGTTTCAAGGGATGCAGGCCTACTGTTTCTCATGGACATACATTCAACAGCCCCTTTATTCGATACACCTGTTCAATTGTTTGTTAACACAAATAGCTAACTCAATGCATTTAGGCATGTAGACGTGGTCAAGACAACTTGCTGAAGTTCAAACTGAGCATCAGAATGGGGAAGAAAGGGGAATTAAGTGACTTTGAATGTAGCAGGGTTGTTGGTGCCAGGTGGGCTGGTCTGAGTATTTCAGAAACTGCTGATCTATTGGGATTTTCATGCACAACTATCTCTAGGTTTTACAGAGACTGGTCTGAAAAAGACAAAATATCCAATGAGCGTTAGTTGTGTGGACAAAAATGCCTTGTTAATGTCAGAGGTCAGAGGAGAATAGGCAGACTGGATGGAGATGACAGAAAGGCAACAGTAACTCAAATTATTTTTTATTTATTATTTTATTTTACCTTTATTTTACCACAGAGTCTCATTGAGATCAAAAATCTCTTTTACAAGAGAGACCTGGGCAAGGTAGCTATACATAAACAAAACATATTCAAAAGCTACATACAATCATGACAAAATTCACAAAAACAAACAAAAAACAACACAAAAACACATCTATTCAAACACAGTAGCCTCTCAAGAAAAACTTCTTCATTCTTTATGATGCTCTTAAATTTTATTACTTGATATATGAAAATATATATAAATACATATATGAAAATGCAGTTTTCCCCAGATCTGTCAAAACCCTAGGTAAATGAAAAAGCAACCACTTAGAGGAGCGTAGCTGGTAGCAGAATTGAGACAGAGAAGGGTACAGAGGTAATGTGGAAGTTTACCTAGCATGGCTTTATATATAAAAATATACTAGTGCTGTTTTCTGCGGGTGGTCAGTGATGTCCAACCCACGTGATCATAAAGAATGCAATGGTGAGTGAGGGACTTTGCATTTGTAATAAAGCGTAGAGATGCATGATATGCTGAATAAAGGCTCTGTAAGATGGAGGAGGCTTCGTGCATTTATAATATTTCACCGTAATCAATCACAGACAGAAAAGTAGCTTTCACAAGTTGTTTTTTTTGGCATTGAAAGTAAAGCTAGATTTATATCTCAAATAAAAGCCAATCTTCACTTTGAGCTTCCTAACTAGATTAGCAATATGTACATTAAATAAAAGTTTGTCGTCTATCTATATACCCAAGTACTTATACTTGGGTACTCTTTCGATGGACTTACCATAAGACGTAAAAATGCTATGATCATCAAGCAACTGTAAGAGAGCTTTTGAGAAGACCATGAACTTAATTTTCTGATGATTTAAAACCAATTTTAAATTGAGCAGAGCAGTTTTGAGCAGAGCAGTTCTTGCACAGCCTGTGCTAAGGAAGGAGCATGAGTATAAATGTCAGTGTCATCAGCATAGAATTGTATTTTTGCTTGAAAATCCTTACCTAAATCATTTAGAAAAATAGAGAACAGAATAGGTCCCAAAATAGACCCCTGGGGGCCCATTTAGATATCTAAGTTGGTTCAGCAACAATTCATGATCCACTGAATTGGCTTGGATAGATCTACAAAAAATGCAGCGCAATGCTTTTTTTCTGTCTAAGGCACCAATAACATCATTTATTACCACCATAGCAACAGTAATGGTACTGTGGCCAGTTCTAAAACCAGATTGAAAATTGTTTAAAATATTATTAAAATTACCTTTTAAATATTACTGTAAATTTACCTGGGATTCAAGGATCTTAGCCAGGATTGAGAGTTTGGAGATTGGACGGTAGTTGTTTAGCTCTGAGGGGTCCCCACCTTTAAATAAGGGGACAACATAAGCAGCTTTCCAGATTTGGGGTATTGAATTGGACATAAGACTCAAATTAAAAATGTGAGTTGAAAAAAAATTACATTTTAGTTTCCAGATGAGTCTGACAACTGGTTGTTAAAGGAAGGATGCTGGTAACAAAGGAGGAGCTGAGGCAATATTAGTAATATTATTATTAAGCGCAAAAACATCTCCAAAAGTGGCTCTACATGGAAAATGATTTTCTATCATGTGCAGTTAAGAAGTTTAATCCCTTCTTTTGAATTGGCTAGTTGCATTTATATTTAGAATGTTATTTGGCATCTAGTCATATCAACTTGATGGATAAATTGAAATACTAATATTACTAATAATAATAATTATTAGTCAGATTAATGCTGTTTGAAATTGAATCATTTGTTTTTTCTATACCCTGTAGGTTTAATAGTGCTATAATATTATTTCCATGTAGTGAGCAGTGATTCACAAAACTTCTGATCTCATCACTTTGCGGTCACTATTATTGCATCAATTTTAGACTACTTATTCTCTGTAGGATAAAAGAAAGTCTATATTTCTGCTGTGGTCTTTTGTTCTGGTAGCTAATCCTTTTTTCCCTATGGGAGAATAAGATATGGATAAGCTTGGCACGCAATACAAGTCATGCATGACAGAAATTAACCTCTTCTGCCCCCTACCACTAACACACACACACACACACACACACACACACACACACACACACACACACACACACACACACACACACACACAC
>JAPMOB010229131.1:0-30412 GCA_029875015.1 Lepomis gibbosus | reverse complement strand
GTGTGTGTGTGTGTGTGTGTGTGTGTGTGTGTGTGTGTGTGTGTGTGTGTGTGTGTGTGTGTGTGTGTGTGTGTATTTAGCAGCCCTCACTCTCTAGCTGGCTGCTTAAGAATCCAGTCACATCTCTTGCTAGCAGGCAGGCAGTAAGGCGCTTTCACGCTCACAGGTTTGCTTTGGTTGGGTCTAATACCCCTTTCTTTTTCTGTATGTATATGTATGTGTGTGTGTGTGTGTGTGTGTGTGCGCGCATGGGCATATACCTAAATCTGACTGTATGTGTGTGTCTTACTCCCCACTTTGTTTCGTTACTTGCTATCCGTGTGCGACAGTTGTGTGTTCATGTTCATACCACGTGAGTGTGTGTGTGTGAGTGTGTGTGTGTTGGCTCTCCGCAGCACTGATAAACCCACTTAGACTCTCCCCTGATCTGTTCGCTCTGGGCTGGCAGCCCCCTGCCTTGGCTGACACACACACACACACACACACACACACACACACAGCCCTCTGCTTTAGCTGCTAGCTGATCTGTGACGGCCTGCCACTCAAACACAGCTCCGTTGAGACACAGCACAAAGGAGGAGAGGAGGCTGGGAGTGGAGGGAGGAAGGGAGATGGTGGTGGTGGAGGGGGGGAGAGAAAGAGAGAGAGAGAGAGAGAGAGAGGGTATCAGTGTCTTTCTTTAGGGTGCCTGCTAGCTTCCACTCTCTGGCTGTCTCCTTATCTCCCTACTCCTCACTCTCCTCCACCTGACTGGCTTTGGCAGCTGCTCTTCACTCCCCAACTCCCCTCCCCCTTTTTTCCACCCCCATCTCTATTTCCCCCCGTCTTTATTTTACTACCTGAGCGAATGGCAGTTCATCTCACTCTCATTTACTTCTCAAGATGGGAAGACATAGCAAAAAAAGATGAAAGGGAAAAGGCAAAGAGAAAGAAAGAGAGGCAGAGGACATGGACACCGTCTGTGAAGGTATTTTGCAACAAAAAAAGTACTTTATGTTTGTCAAGGAAATATGCTGATACACAGTGAGAGAAACAGAGGGGGAAGGAGATGAAGACAGAGAGGATGAGCAGAAGAAACCTGTGCAGTTTGTTGTGGGTCCAGGCTGTATCACCGGACTACAGCAACCCCCATCTACCCCCTTACCATAAAATAAAGACAGAAATAATTAAAGGATCGGTGCACACAAATGACTAAAAACACATTATCTCACTTATAGTGGTATCTAGGAATTTGGTTTTATTTGTCCAGGATTTAAGCAACAAGTCCTCCCAATTAGATAACAAAAATATAATTAGCCCATGCTGACTTCATCGACATATAGAAGTGTTTTCTCATCTGACACCCCAATGGTCAGGGAAACACCATTTGTCTGTGCCTTCCACAACCATCAAAAATCCCTGTTGAATTATCTGATGTCACAACGCCATGGTTAAAATTGGTAAGGTTAAGGTTAGGCAGAAAAACCCATAGGTTATGTTTAGAGAAAAATAATTTTTGGGGTATAAAGTTAGGGGCATTCTTTGTCATGGGAACAAAAATAAACACATGGTGAAGAATACAGAAAGATCATGGGTTTTCTTTAAAATAAACATTGGCTGTCAGTTGGAAACAGAAAATGAACAGCTGTCTCCCATGTTAACATTCTGCGATTTGTTGACAACCTCACCTGACTGTCTCCTTTGCTTCCACTATAATTACTCTGGCCGCTACAAGGCTTTGTCACCTGAACATTGCTTTGTCACTTTGGGGCACTTGCTGTCACAACTCATGCTGTCGTTCTTCTTGGGAGGACAGTTTTGTTTTCAGAAATATCCACCTTGCATTTGACAGGATAGTGGATAGAGCGAGGAAATTGTTGTACATGGGACTGCACATGGGGCACGCGCTTTACGAAATTGAGCTAACTGCGCCCCTTGTCGAAAGTACTTCTAACTATAATAACTGTTGACAGTCAGGTGTTTTATTTATTTGTTGGAGAGCATCACAAATGATAATCTGTTCACGTCCATTCTATTGGGGTGGTGGAAGAATGTACCTGTGCGCTACCTGTCCAGAACCAAATAATGGCCAGACAAAGCAACCAGCTAGTGAAGATAGTAGAGTATTTAGCAGCTAAAGAGCCAGATATTTCCCTTCGTAATTGGTGGAGGTCAAAATCAGATAAAAGGAGAGTGAATAGCGACTTACATTCATCAGGTGGCCAACTCCAAATGAATGCTAATGTTGCTATAAGGCTGCTAGACGTGTAAATAGCCAACTGTTTGCTAAGTCCACTATAAAAAATCTAATAAGGTGGTAATTTGTCAACACTGTCTTTACAGTTTACTACGCTGCCCCCAAGTAGCCAAAAAAAATAAAATACTGCAGATTTAAGAGAATAAAAATGTGGTTCTGAAAAATCTGGAATTTTCCTTGTTGGCACGTGGCTAAGAAATCATTACTACAGCAGCATCTTCCACTGTGTTTCATTAAGGTGACAATTGTGTGAAAGTGAGAAAACAGTGCGTGACAAAACAGTCCTGATAGCGGATGCCTCTATATGTGTCGACCCAGAGGGAGAAAGATAAAGGAAAGACACAGTGAGACAGAGCAGGGAAGCAACAGACAAATAGAAATTGAGAAACAGGGCCGTGATCCCCAACGAGTCCAAACGAATGACAGCAACAAAGTTGGTGATAAGATTGGGGCGGAGTAACGAGACAAAGGAAGGAGTTTGTGGTAGAAGAGAAAGAGCGTGCTCAGCAATATGGATCCATAGCCCTGGGTTAGTGAAGACAGAGAGAACTCTTCATCAGCACCTCGACTGCTGCCGATATCGCTGAGTCATCATCGCCCCGATACACAGCTGCAGGATGAAAAAAAGGCCTCTCACATGATCACCTTCATTCTTACTCATCGGTCTCGCCATCATCACTAAACAAGATAGAAGCATTCACGTGTATCATTCGGTGCAAAAGACAAAACATTCACTTTTAATTTGCTTTCTAAATGAATCAAACTGTTGCTGGAATTCATCCCTTTAACTATTCTTCCCAAAGCCTATAGTGGGAGACGCCTGGAGCTATTGGGCATCTTTCCCGGTGCCAGCCTCGCACCTGCCCCTGGCAAAAACAAAATAACTATGCAAAACTCTCTTTCGCTCTTTGCAGGCTCCCTCTCCTTCCTAGTTTCCTTTTTTTTCTCCCTCTTTCAGTTTTTAATTAAACTGAAGCAGAGTGCTGCGAAAACCTGCTACTAATTACACAGCCGCTGCCTCTCTCTCTCTCTCCATCTCTTTCTCTTGTGTTTGCTTGTTTCTCCTCTCCTCACCTCTCTCTCTCTCCTTCCTCCTCTCCTCTCTGAGCTGGAGCTTTGCCAACAGCCTGTGGAATCACTTACCAGCAACCACGACGTACACGTCGACACACACACACACACACAAACACACACACACTCAAATGCACAGGCACACTGGCAGAAATGTGTTCATGCACAGTTACAGACAACCCGGTTCGCAAGTCAAAATGTGCAAAATGCAGACTTGCAAACATGCATGGAGGTCACACTCAGGACATTGTGTCATACTCACGCTTACCCATTTCACAGCTTTGCTTTCCTGCTGTAACTGTGTGTGTATGTGTGTGTGTGTGTGTGTTGCAGGCACGAGGGTGATCAGCTCCCTAATGAGAGAGAACACTAATCATATTTCACACTGACACAAACACAATCACAACATCTGTATCCACTGTGGNCTCCAGTGCACAGTAGCTTCCCTCTGCTCTCCCCCTCCTTGCATCTATCAATCCCCTGCTTCCCTCTCCCTCCATCATATTCTCAGTTTTCTATCACCTCCTTTTCTCCTCTGTCCTCTTCCCCTTTTTTTCCTTTCTGGAGTGATCAAGCAGACTTTGAATGCACCCAGCTACAAAGCATAAGACTGACACCCCTCTCACCCTGCTCTCTTTTGCTTCATCTCTTCCTCTGTCTCCCTTCATCAAACTATGTATCTCTCTTCTCTTCTTTTTCTTTCTCTCCTTTCCATCTTAATACAGCACGCTCTTATTTAAGCTTGTGCTAGGGGGGAGGTGGGGGGTTAGTGGCAGCGACGCTGTAATTTAACAACGGGTCGTCCAATCCATCACATGGACAATGTACACACACTACTGCCATGCATCACCTGCAGGCGATTGTGTAAGTTTGTGGCTGTGGTGTTTGAGTAAGAGAGAGCAAAAGAGTAAATCATGTAGAAGGGGCAAACAGGGTGGAGGGGGGCAGGGGGGGCAGAGAGAAAAGGATGGAGATAACACAGAGTGTAATATAAAGGAAAGTCTAGAGTCACATCCACAGAGGAAACACACAATAATGGCTCTGAGCACTTTTGGACAGAGGAGGGAGTGATAAAACAGGAGTGGTAGCTTGATGATAGGAAGTAGAGGGAGCAGATAGAAAGATGCAGCTTTAGCTAAAGTAGCTGGACAGCAGGAGTGGGCGGGACACAGAAGCCCCCTCTGCTGCAATCAAGCCTCTGTCACCATCTGGACGCCATTTTAAAACCATCAGCTCTGGCTCCCCATGTAAACAAGGGCACGACCCCAAACATGCTCCCCTCACTAAATGGGCTCTTTCTGGCAGCTGCAGACCCCAAAATGGCTGACTTTGTGGGGGTGAGGATTGGAGCCAGAATGGCTGACTGTATTACAGAGGAGGGCGTTCTGTTCGTCATTACTGCAGTATTTCTGACTGTGTACAAAATATGTTAGGCTGGCATTTTTCCAAAATGTGTTAGTCGCAACGGTACAATATCCATCTCAGGAAATATGTAATAGAGAGGCGAAGTCCTTCCACTCTCAGTGTCACCCATGGGACCTTATTTCAGAAAGAATAAGTACGGTAGTCATCAGCAGGAGACCCGTATTACACATATGATGTTTGTCAATTTATTTCACCACAAAAGGTTTGCTGTTTTAACAACAAACTGCGTAAAAATAGAAACCATTCAGTGAACTACATCTCTCATCTCGCACAATATACATCACCAGCATGAACACCTAAGTCATCTAAGGTTATAGCATTTTAGCATTTTATAACCTGGGAAACAAAAGAACAAGCAAGACCAGATCTGTTGCTCATGTGACTACAATATTACACAATTATTATTATTATTATTATTATTACTATTATTAAGTTACAAGGACTCAAGGTTTTTGGTTGAACAAACACTGTATTATAATTTCATAAAAAATTATGCCCTGACAGACAACAAATCTGTTAGACTATAAACTTTTTTAAAGTAACACTAATGCGGTAGAATTTATACCAGGGTATACTGTGAACTGGTGCAACCCTAGTTTGTAAAAGTTTCACCCACAGCATGGATGACGTGAGAAAAAGGGGATGCATGACATCATCTGGTTCAATTGAAGTTTACATTGGATAGCGAGATAGACAAGATAAGGAAAGATGTGATGGATTATCAGGGAAACTCATTAAATTATAGCCTACATGCTTTAAATGCAGAACAAAGTATTAGTATGGACTTATTAATCACGAAAATTAATCAGGATTTAAAAGTGGAATCAGGTAGTGTGAATCCAAATGACTGTCGATTTCTTTCCATGTATCAATTAATGTGTCAATTAGCCGATAATCACCTGGTCCATACAATGTCAACAAAAAAAAAATATATATATATATATGTATATATATAGTGAAATATGCTTATTACAATCATCATAATTTCTCTGACATTTTCAAATCACCTGTTTTGTCCAACCAACAGTTCAACATTCAGAAATATTTCATTTACAATCACAGAAGACCAGGAAAACCTGAAAAATAATTTACTAAAATTGTTGCTTACATTTTCTATCAATCAAACTAATAGTTTCAACTCCAATGACAGTTCAGTGGGAAATTAGTTTAGTGACATGCAGTAATATTACTAAGCCAGCAAAAAATGTGTAAAAAATAGTTCTTGCAATTACAGGTCAACAAAACGGTTCCACCTCTTTCTGTAAAATCAGCGGTAGCTATGGCTGCCATTCCACTAACAGCTTAACTTTAATTGGTATCTGAGATTAACACAAATAAGCTAACAAGGATCTTGAATGGCAGATTATTGAGAATTATGATGTGCTTACGTGGGTGTGGGACAGAGATAGAGAGATAGCGTATGACAGTGAAAAACAGAGGGAGCTTGTCAGAGGGAAGTGTGTATTCCTTTGGGGGATTGTGTGTTTGTGTGCATTTGTCAGTGTGTGTGTCAGTGAACATGTGTGTTTGGGAGCAACACAAAGGGAAACAGTTGACGATCTGATGCAAAGTTCAGACACACGCATACATGCGTGCACACACACCCACATACACATAGAGCAGGGAGAAGTATGATAATGACATGGAAATGATATGGTAATGATATGGTAATCTGGCAACATTATTCTGCCCACCAGAGACTAGGAGCAAAAGGAACCTGCCACAAACTCCACACACACACACAGGCAGGCACACACCAATGCACAGGAATAAGGTGAAATCTATGGACTGACATGGCTAAGCAGAGAGTTTGGCCAGTGTGGGGTGGAAGGGGTGTGTTGTCGTCAAAATGGTGACAGTTTGAAGAGGTTTCTTTGGCTGATTACAAGCCTGCATTTTAGTCGTAAATTGTAAAGTGCACCACTTTTCAAAACTTCCAAATTGTGGCTGTGCTGTAAAAGATTTCTAAAATATTGACAAAAAAAAGTTCAAGGTCCACTTACTAGATTTGGTTAGCTTTTCAGCCTAATCACTCCTGATGACAACTGAGCAAACTCCATCTGCTGATGAACTGCCACAAGATAAGTGCTTTTTCCAAGGTCAAGAAGTAACCTTTGAGCTCAAACATAGACATACAGACATACATTCTATATTCTGTATATACATATAGGCCTAGTGGTTCCAGTGTGTATATTTACAAATATACAGAGTGTGTATACATATACATAAATATGTGTGTGTATACATATACATAAATATGTGTGTGTGTATACATATACATAAATATGTGTGTGTATACATATACATATATATATATATATATACACACATATATATACACACATATATATACATATATATAGAAGAACAAGTCTGAAAAAAACCTAAAAACCAACCTACAACAGCAAAAAGGAGAAGTTGAGTATAAAGCAGTCCACTATTAATGGACCTTTTATTACACATGCTGCAACTTTTTACATTGAATACAACACTGCCACCCTATGGATAAACCTCTACACTGCAGCAATTATATTTTAAATGTTACTTTGGATTGAGGTCCAGTGAGTTTATTGATATTTGTCCATAAGCAGTCTATTAAAAACATGTATATTATACAATAATATTACTATATGAATCACTACAACCTAATTTCCATTTGTAGTTCGGGTGACTTTGAGTTTTTTATGACCTTTCCGTACTTTATGTACAAGATTAAAGATTTGCTGTGATTGTACTCTTTTCTAATTTACCAAATTACAATAGCTGATGTAACAAATTTCAGATATCAGACAGAAAGTCATCCTTTGTGTAAAAAGGACAGAGAAGTAACGGGAAAGTAAAAACAAAATAAATCAACAGATTATAATGTTAAATTCACATACTAGCCTTTCACAGAGCTTTAAACCACATGTTGCGGTCTTCCTCAGCAGATAGTGTTTGCTCAGTTTTTCAGACTACTCCGTCAATGTATACACTGTGTATTTATTGTTTACTGATTTTACTCAGACCATAAGATGGTCAGACCACAAGATGCTCTGAAAAAAGCTAGTAAGTGGACCTTGAGTGAGTTTCGAAGTGAAAAATAAAGCGGCTTCCAGATAAACTGTTGCTAAAAGGCTGTTCATCACCAATCCTTATTTTCTTCCCTTCCTATCTTCTCTCTTTCTTGTCCTCACTGGTTGTCAGTGTTTCCCAAGCTGCTCCCCTTTAAGTGGCTGTGATTGACAGGTGGGCTATATCCATGCAATATCACCCAGCGCACGTTCCTATTCCCTCCTGGAGCCTTCATCCACCGGTCAAATTAACCTTCCGTGCCAACGGGAGGGGGCCCTACGTGGGCCAATCAGCAGGTGATTAGGCCGGGGGTGGGAGGGGTGAGGGGTCACCGCGATGGGGCCATCGCAAGCCTGATTGGTTTCAATCAGCAGCCAGCCGCAAGGACAGCTGGGAGCTGAGCCACAGTGAGTGCTAATCAACGTGTCCCACAGTGAGGCATGAACAGTCACAACATACACACACACATACACACACAGGTAGATTGATGTTGGTGTATACACACGGACATCACTGTGTGTACACAGTCACACAGAGACAAGAAACACACACAAATACACACAGCAAGACATGGGAAGCAGAAATGAACAGTCGAGACCACAACAGATAAACAGAAAATCCCATAATGGAAAACCAGAGAAAAAAGAGAGAGAGGGAGGGAGGGAAAGAGACATACTCAGAGCAAGCACAGACTCTCACAGTAAATTGAATGAGTAATTGCATTGGATTTGTTAATTTGACCACTGGCACATCTGATAGGGGCCCGTGACATTAGTTAGCAATGCTCTGTCCTACAAACCACAACAACGCCTCTTCTATGATGTCTCAAATGTGGAACAATTCAGATTCTCTTCGCTACGTCTGATGTTATGCTAGGTTTTCTTCAAATCTCTGTAATGCACAGCATCGACCAATGGCTGATCAGATGAGATGGGAGAAGACACAAAGAGCATATTATAGATTCTCTGTTGAAAGTGGATCTGTTGTGGTTCCTATTTACGAAAGTCTGTGTTACTCACTTCTCTGGTGAGACCATTGAGAGAATGCCTGCAGAGCAACAGGACAGGGATCTGGGTGTGTTTTGTGCACACTGTATCAACATTATAACGATGAGACTTGCATGAATTGACGTTTCCAAAAGGCTCAAAAAATTATTAGTTCTACTGCAATCAATTACCTTTTAATGTTCGACCTTCAATGTCATTGTCTTTAAAATAAAACATGCCACAGTTGTGGTGGCAACGAGAGGACCACAATGGAAATAAGGGCTAAATTGTGTTTTTATCCTCTGTGCAGTGCTATATGTGTTTTTTAATCAACAAATAAAAATATTAACTTTTGCATTCAGTTCCTTTTCTTCTGTTTTCTCCCGACAAGGAACACAACAATCAAACAGGGTCTTTTCCTAATCACAAGCTGAGACAAGTATATTCAGAAAAGCAGTTTCTTCCTTTATAATTCAGAACTGCAAAAATAAATCTGACTGAAAAATGTCAAACAAAAGAATCTGCTCTTCAACACTAAATATAGGGAATAAATGATGAGTCAGAACTTTTCATTCACTTTTTCCACCTTCACAAGGTAAATATTGTACTGGGAGAGAGAGAATACAAAATTTAGAGAGCCGCAATGTATTAATCATTTCATAGTTTATGTGACTTGAAGATTTACTTGACTCAAAACTACTTTTTGAGGGGGGTGCACAGATAACCTGGCTCTGTCCAAAGGTAAAATGTCTCATTTGTTTAATCAGCATAGAAGCTATTTTAAGGGGCTTTGTGTCAGACTCCAGGTCAAGAAACAATTACAGCAGACTCCCCATAAAACCATGTTGTTTGTAGGACTCACATCAGTTTTTGGAAGGGGTTTTGTTCCCCTTATTTCTAGTCTTTCTGCTGAGCTAACCAGCTGCTGGTAGAAGCTTCATTTTTACCATTTTGATAATCAAGAAAGTGGACAGGAATAATTCCCTAAAATGTCGAACTATTCCTCTAATATTGCTGAGCTGAACTTATTTTGAATTTCTGGGGAGAGTTTTAAGTATTTCAGATCTTAACTTTAACTTATGAATGGAAAATCTATCATTCAAAATATATTAGCATTACTCAAATCAAGCTCAGCCATACCTGACGGATGTAGCCTACTCCAGGTTGAGTTGCCTTGTAAACGCTATTAATATCTCTGAATGGTAACCAATAATCGTGCACTGTATGTGTATAAACTGTTATGTTATATTATAGGTATCATTATTTCTGTAAATCATTTTTTTTATTTTGATTCACCAGAATCATATAGCCATTGCTGATAATTCCATCACTTCCACTACTGTGTATTAAAATATTTAAATATAAATATATTTTGAATGATTTTTCTCTTGACTCCATGTTACATTACAGTACTAGAGAGTAACCCATTTCCAATCAGTGTAGTTCAAAGGTGATTATAACCAACTAGACAAAGTCTGTACTGTCTGAAAAAGTCAGACTTTAAAGCACAAATGCACATCCTGAGACTTTTAGGTGTGTACTGTACATATTTTAATAGCAATGTCAGGTTCCATGTCAATAAAGCACCACGAATTGAATTGTATTCATTTGTCTTTTCATAATAATGAAAACAATGCTATTGTATTGTACCAGTTATTTTCAGGTTTGTTTTTTTGTTTGTTTGTTTTGTTTTTTTGTTGTTGTTTTTTTTACAATTTTGAGTGAAATAGGGAAATACACTCCACTACATTTATTTGAAAGCTTTAGTTACTAGTAGCCTAATTTAAAAGATTAAAAATAACATTTTACATAGCCTTCAAGGCATATGATCAAACTGTAAATATAATTTTGTAAAAAAACATACTACTATTATTCAAATGTGATGCATTGTTTTACATAGACTATTTAAAAGTACATAAAATCATTAAAATGAGGTCAAACACAACCAGCTAAAACACTGAAAGTCTGCTTACAAAGTAATGCACCTCTAATAAAAAATCAATTATATACTTTAACAAGTACTTTTCAGTTGTAGTAGCCTACGCTATTCCTATGCTACTATATTCAAGTTAAGAACAGACCTTCTTCCATACTTGTAAAGAAAATGGGCCATATATTCAACATACAGGCATATAATCCTCTTTTGTGCTGTAAGTCCGTCATTTTTCATAGTTCAGTCCTTCCTCATGCCATTCGCATCAAAAGGAAACTCATTAAGTTACGCCTACCTGGTACAAGGGTAAAAAGTAAACAGGAGCAGGAGGAGGAGGTTACTACTGTTTTTCTCTGTACAGGCTCGAGGATTGATCTGTGGCTCTGTACCAGACAGCTGTCTACTTTTCTGCAGCGTCTGCGCATACGCGGAACATAAAGGAAGCGGAGCAGCGGAGACTGTCTTATATGGAGTATTTACAGTAGAAAGAAGTTTCCTTCTCGGCAGGATAAAAGTTCGACTTACAGGTAAGACAGCCCCTGTACTTCACATACCTGCGTAGGCGAGCCGGACACGTGACTTTTTGTAGATCTTTAGGACTTTAATGAAGTTAGCGGATGTGTTGGCTACGCGGTACATAAGACTATAACGTTAGACCTGCTCTTAACGTTACCTCATAGCATTAGCAAACTGTTCGTGCTCATGTGTAGGGTTGCAGCTCTCGCGGAACTTTTGCCTGCCCGTTCGACACAACTCAATACGCTTTTGTTTCATATTAAGCTTGGTGAGTCTAATAAGTATAGGCTAATAACATCACACGCGTTTCACATTGTGTTCAGTCAAAGTAGTAAACAGCTGTTAGGAAAGAAGCGGCTACACGTTCAGGTTACTTCAGAGAGGAATACCTGCAGAACAGACAGACTACACAAGTGTCTGCTGAGGTGTTTTTTGTTTGTCATTTGCTTTATTGTCAGGGTTAATGGACAAAAGCCAACATATCATACATTGTAACTTATAACTGCGTTCGCGTGACTCAGACAGCGCGAGTCATCATTTCTTTTAGGGAGGGTGGAGCGCGAGGGCTCTGCTAATGACTTGTGACATGAATTCAGTACTGACACCACACAGTCAATGTTTTATCTTTGCTTCCGGGACCAAGTCATGGTTCAGCATGACAAAAGCTCATCATTCCTGGTCACTCTTGGGAAAAGTAATTCAGCTAAGTGCATTTACTCAAGTAGACTAATTAAGTACAATTTTCGTGTACCTGTACTTTACTTTAGAATTTGTATTAGTATTATTACTTTTTACATTTACAGGGTACTTTTAAGCTTCAAATACGAAATACAAAACAGGTGGTCATTTAATAAACCAGATCTGATCTGATTTTGATATTTGACGATTTTAAAATGTGATGTTCCAATTTATCTGCTGATATTCTTTTTCCCCTTCTTTTCTGAAACACATAACATAAACAAAGATTATCAAGTACTTTGAACAAAAGTACAACTGATTGCTGCAGCAGGGGTTGTAGTAGGTTTGAGGTTCCAAACATGTGTTGCCAATGGGGAGAATTGCAGAGTGCCATCTGGAGGACAAACTATGCAACGGCAACACTCATAACGTGACAGAAGTATCCGTCTCTCTGTGTCTTTTTTAATTGTCATTTATCAGCAGTTATAAACGCTGATACCAATGTATCTACAATTAGCTCATATTGGCAGATAATATCGGCACACCGATTTATTGGTCAGGGTCTAGAATAAACAAGACAACGATATATAAAGTAGTTAATACTAGATTTAACTATGCCAGCTAAAAAATGCTGCTTACACAGTACTATGTCTCTAAAATAAACCAACTATAAAATATATGATAAAATAACACCACAGAAAACAAAAGAAATAGCAACAGGTGTCGCTCCAGCACCCCTCCCTCATCAATAATGAAACACTTGAAATGGTTGACGGCTTCAAATGTCTCGCAGTTACACTGGACATTAAACTCAGCTTCGACCAGCTTCCATAGGACATTAAGAAAAGGAGCCATCAAAGACTATCAGCCACCTGTGAACTCAAAGAAGGTGGTGTAGCAGTATAAACAATCCCATTGTCTCAACATGCTGTCTGTCACAATCCGGGTAAAACACACACACACACACGCATATGAAATACTGCTGCCAAGATTACACTGTAGGTTTCACACCACACCACTCCCAGCCTCTCAGAGATCAAATTGCAAATGTAGAAGCACAATAATTCACACACCCACTTAATTGCCACATCATGGTGCTGCGCTCTGGGTACAGGTACAGGTCCCTGAGGTGCAGAAGGGCTCAGGCTTTGGCAAAATCTGGTACCTGCAGCCATACCACCTAAACAGGGTGACTCACTGAGGGAACTACGCATCTTGTTTTCATGTTGTTTGCTTGTTGTTGTGTGCTGTTGTGCTGTTCTTCAGTATGTCTGTCTGGTCTGTGATGATGATGTGTGTCTTTCATGTGTTGTACAGTCATGTGAAGAAGGATTCCCCCCAGGGGACAATGAAGTCTAACTCACAGAGAGGGGCCATTCTGCCCCAAAATGAAACAAAATTAAAATGTTTAATATACCATTACTTACTTAAGATAATAGAATGCAAGAATCTTAATGGTGACAGAGTTTTTCTACACTGTAATTTTGCTACTTAAGTAAAAGATGCACATGGTTTGAGACCACAGATGTAGGTTATATTGCCATGATGTTTCACCTGCACAGAGAGTAACACAGTGACACAATTCTCATCTTCATTATGGCACTAAATTTAAAAATGTTTCTTTTTTTATGCAGTATTCATTAGTTCATAAAATGTACTGCCAACAATTTTGATAAGCGATCGAGTCATTTTCAAGCAAAAATGGCAAATATTCGCTGGTTCCAGATTCTTATGTGTAAGAATGTGCTGCTTTTCTTTAGCTTATATCACTCTAAATGGATTTGTTAGTGTTTTGTGCTCAAAGAAAGTGCTGTTAGTTGGACAAAACAAGCAATTTTAAGATCTCACCTTAGGCTGTGGGAAACTGTGATCAACATGTTTTAATTATTTTTGGACAGGTTATATACTTAACAAGTAATCAACAGATTGATGGATAGTGATTTAGTAAAATAACTGTTACTTACAGCCTTACCATTTTTCTTATCACTTTAGGGGGCTCATTTCTCAAGATATACTGTACCACGATCAATCTCTGCAGACAAACTGCTGGTTCCAGTCCAGTGATGTCCTCCCTGTGGTGGGAGCAGTGGCCACTGCTGGGCAGAAATGGTACCTCCCCCTCTGACTTCACAGACAACGGGAGCTGCTACAGCGCCACACATACCACCGTCCTCAACAACGTAGTCTCCTTTGGAGGAGTGCCGGTTGTGCTGCTGCTTGATTTCATTGTCTTTCTGGTATGTGTGATGTGATCAAGTGAGAGAAAAATCTGGTGGAAATCTAAGAGAAGAGAGACAAGAGACAATCCTTACCAAAAAGCTTGACATTTTATTTGTTTCTTTTAATGTAAAAGTTGCACATGTATGTTGTTCCATCATGTAACATTAAGCCATCCACTAACTGATAAATTGCATTTTTTAACCAACCAATGCTTTATTTGTGTCATGGAATCAATATACTGCCAATTTTGTGTCATGATGTAAGCTGATTGGTCTTTTTACTTGTGCCACTTACAGATGTTGCTGGTCGTCTTCTCTATTATCAGGAGGAAGTTCTGGGACTATGGGCGCCTGGCATTAGTTGCAGACAAGGAAGGGTCAGCTCTTGATCTCATGCACTTTCAAAAATTATTGTTATCGTGACATGCGAGCAGTGCTAGTACCATATTGCCTCAGACATCAGATACTGACCAGAATACTGAACTTTGTTTATAAGGTTCACTGAATCAACACACCGTCGCTATGGACGCATGTCATCCAGTGTGGATGAACCTGAGAATGAGTTGGTATGTAAAAGAATACAATGTCATCAGTTTCAGCACAAAAAATAGTATTTCTGTAGCATATAAGAATAGCCCTACTCACCAAGTTGAGATATTATTTGATTATTAATATGTTATAAGATATTAATAGGCTATAACTAGTACATTGATTGTATGTTAGTGTAATCATAATACTTCTCTTCCTTATTAGGGATTCTGCTCTTGGCTGCCTTACATCCTCAGAATGGAGTGAGTGTCTGTGTTTCTCAACTTACGGCCCAACTGAAAGCTATTTTATCATGCTGTGTATACACACCTTGTGTCGGTTCCTTCTAATCAGCATCTGTGTGTGTTTCAGTGAGGAAAAAATAAAATCCAGATGTGGCATAGATGCTGTTCACTACCTGTCCTTCCAGCGTCATCTCATCATCCTGCTGTTGGTCGTATGCGTCGCCTCCCTCTCAGTCGTACTACCCGTCAACCTGACAGGAGACCTGCTGGGTGGGTTTTGCACTGCTCTCTGTCTTTTAAGCAAAAAGCGATTGGAGACTTAACAGCTTTATGGTGACTACAGTCTGGCATTGCAGAAGTGTACAGTGATAATGACAACCAGCGTCTGTTGATGGATAAATTAATTTAGCTTAAAGGCTATTTTAACTACAGATTGTGATTTGTACCAGCTATGTGTAAGTTCTCTCCTAAGACACTGCTTATTAAATACTAGTTAGTTTCTTACTTAATCAGCTACTATAATTAGTTGTACCACAATTACTTTGGGGCAGAGCCTGTCTAGTTTAGACCTTTTTTATACACTCTGTAGTTTAGACGTAAAGTAACTAAGGCAAGTGGCCCTTCAATGATCAAAGTTGGCATCATAGGTAAGCTAGATTGATATTGAAATATAAAAAGGCTAATTGAAAAATAAATATTAATAGATTAGATTTCTGCTGGATTACTGTGTTGTAACATGACATGCAATTATTGAAAAATGGTGCTGTGTGGCCGAAAAACTGCAGGTTTACCATTAGTGCGTGTAATCTGTGACATTTATTTGTTACCTCTATCTCTGTGGTGCAACCAATTTTATTTTAGTAATGCCTAAATCAAAACTTAGTAATAATTTACTTTATAACTAGGCTAAGTTTGAACTTACACACAGCTGATGCAACAGGCAGCAGGTGTGTGTTTTATGATGGCTTCAAATTTGAATCAAAAATCAGGCAATCAAAAAATCAGGAGCTGCACTGTCCACTTCATAATCAGTGACTTGTCCCTGAAGTGTGCACTTTTGTTTTTCATAGGGGATTTTGACCATGAACATGTTTTTGTGAAATCCAGGGTCAGCTTGCTCATATTCTGATCTTTTTCATTGCTACTTACAGTATTTTTTTTTAAATGCTGTTTTTTTCTTTCAGGTAATGATCCATGGAATTTTGGAAGGACAACTCTTGGGAATCTTCAAAGCGGGTAACTACTCTATGACAAACATGTGTTTGGCTATTTAAACAAAGGTTTGTATTTTTATTTTGGGGTCATGACAAAAGGTGTCTCGGTGTCTGTCACTTTTGCTTCTAGAAATGACCTGTTGTGGCTGCACACGGTGTTTGCAGTTCTGTACCTGACCCTGACAGTCATTCTGCTGCGACATCACACATCACAAATGAAAGACTTACGCAGAGAGACAGTGAGTCTCTTGTCTGTTATTAGATGTCAGTAAAGTTATGAACATCTGCACAAACATTTACATTTGAACTGTGTCCACATTGCTTTATTTGACTCTTTCTATTTATTTCACATTGGATTGCACCTGTCTATGAGGAGCTACACGCACGGTGAAAGCCTGGCCAGATTACAGTGTTTAATTATAATGAGTAGAGTGTCACTCACCTGTGCTGATACCTGACTGATCTGTCATTCTGTCTTCCCGTTTGTAGACCAGAAACACTTTATTTGTGAGTTCAGTCCCTAAAACTGCAACAGAAGAAGCTGTTAAGACCCATTTCCAGTGAGTTTTTGACTACATTGTAAAAATCTGCTGTTTCCGTGTTTCAAAAAGTCAATTACTGGTGTTGATGCACTGTACTTGTGTGTTATGATAAATAGTGGCGGCCTGCTCCATTCTTTAATGTCAGCACTGTTTTTATATAGAGAGGCGTACCCTTCCTGTCGAGTGTGTGCTGTGACCCTGGGCTATGATGTGGCCAAGCTCATGCACCTTGATAAGGAAAGGTAAGAGATCATGTGATCATTGCCCTTTATGCCATTTAGTACATTGTGTGCAAGTGAGCCTGACCACAAAATCATATTTACCTGCTCATGGCCTTTAGAGCCACCAGTTGTGCACAATTCATTGTTGATAATTGTTTTTTGGTGTGTACTACTAATACATTTTTTTCATTTTAACAATTCTAATTTCTGTCTGCAGTGACACACCCACAGAGAGAATTGTCACCTAACTGAGCAGCTGTAGTGAGCTTTTATAAGCCTCTTATAGTCCATTGTTTTAGTTTATTGTATGGTTCAATCTCACTGTTATGTTCAGTATTTAAATGATTTCAGATATCGTACGCATAACTACAGAGGAAATGGTTGCAAGCCCCAGGACGTGAAGGATATTCCAGGCCCAGAAATATGTATTGAGCTTTATTTGTGCTATTTTAAACCAAATGTATGTGTTTGTTTTTGTTAACCCCAGGATACGAGCCGGAAAAAACCTGCGCTACTATGAGCGTGTTCTGCAGACCACAGGGAAACCTGTGCTGATTAACCCCCGTTTGTGTGGTCACTTCTGTTGCTGTTCTAACTCTGAGAAGGTGAGATGAAGCGGATGAAAAGACAGCTGCTTTTAGTTTTGATCTTACAATCAAGTTAAGAAAAGCAAACACAAATACTACATATAGCTTTCTTGAGATAGCAGCCGTAAATGAACCACAAACGTGAACTATTTTACAAGATATAAATAATGTCGCTTTCAAGTAAAGCATTTAATCTGTGGTGTCCCCTCAGGTTGATGCCATAGAGTACTACAGTACTAAAGAAAAAGACCTGCTGTTAGAGGTGCAGCAGCAGGTAGAACTGGTGCAAGAGCGCCCCCTGGGGATTGCATTTGTCACTTTGGAGACCGAGGCTATGGCCAAGTAGTGAGTACCAATTTAAAGTGTCCTTCTGTATTATTATGCGTGCAGGTGAAGGAAATAGGAGGATTGGTTGGCATACAGCGTGTACGGATGTTTTTTCCCATGAGTAGCTGTCTGGCAGAATAGAGGCAGCAGTCTCATGTCAGCTGACTGTGCTTGTTCCCCGATCAGGACAGTGATCGCTCCATTTTTATTGTCACCACATGACGGTTTACTGGCAGCAGGCCTTTGGGCAGCTGTTATTGTTTAAAGCTGGTTAATATGTATCGCTAACAGCTGTCATTTACTCACTTCAGCATTCTGAAAGACTTCAACGCACTCAAGTGTGGCGGCACAAACCGCTGTTGTAGGAGGGAGCTCCAAACTTCATCCAACTGTGAAACTCTGAAAGTGCAGAGGTGGAGGGTCAGCTTTGCACCCCATCCCAAAAACGTGTATTGGTAAGATGTGAAAAACAAACCCTTCACACAGTATGTTCCCCATGCAGATCATATGACTTGGTATTTACAAAGCTAATGCCAGTAAGGCAGGGCAATAATTCAATAAAATCATTAACTGACTTTTAGTGGAATCATATGGTTTTATTGTTTTACAAAAGTCTGATGTCCAATTACATTACATGAGTTGTAATTACACAAAATTATTTTTTGAAGTTTTTTATATCTGATGTAATCCAAAAGAGTTAATTGATCTTACATTATTTTAAATGTACTTCACTATGTAGCAAAATCAATTCATTTGTCCCTTGCCAGTGTGAACCCCACTTAGTGTCCTTGAGACAAGTTACTGTGGTAGAAATCATAGCATTGCATAGAAAATATTACTTTCACTTAAATGCATGTTGATTCACTTCCCTATGCAAGAGGAATAGAAATGTTTCCTCTGCTTTGCACCACTACCCTGTGTGTAACTGTCGTGTCGCTTCTGTTGTTCATGTTTTTCTCCATCCTACAGGGACAATCTGTCAGTGCAGGGTTTTTCCTGGTACATGCGCTATGTGACCCTAAACTTCGTACTTTTCCTCCTGCTCACCTTCCTCACGACTCCCACCATCATTATCAACACCATCGACAAGTTCAACGTGACTAAGCCCATCTACTATCTCAATGTGAGCCTCACATACACACACACGCACTATACATGTCACAGTTCTGCTTTCAAAGCTATAAATCTACAGTTTGTTTTGTTTTTTGCCCTAGAGCCCTATCATCAGCCAGTTCTTCCCCACTCTCCTGCTGTGGACCTTCTCTGCCTTGCTGCCCACCATAGTCTACTATTCTACACTAGGAGAGGCACACTGGAGCAGGTAGCATACACACATACAGTACACACACTTTTTTGAAACAGATTGGTTTCTGTTGGCAGAGGTAAATCCTGGTTGATTGATCCAGAGCCCTCTATGTCTCAGGTCCGCTGAGCAGCTGAGCATGATGCACAAGCTGTACTTCTTCCTGCTCTTCATGGTGCTTATCCTCCCCTCACTGGGACTCACTAGGTAATTTGTATTGCATCAGATTAAATAAGAGACAGTCTGCCCAGCATCTAAGTTAATTGTTTATTTGCAGTAATGATTTAGCTGATCAGTTGAGAATTAGCTGAGTATGATCAGTGTGTCAGAGACAGTAATAAATGGTGAATACTTATACGTAAAATATAAGTGAATGTCAGTTGGCTGAAAAGGATTTCTTAGATGCAAAAGGTTAATAGATGCACTTTGTGGATTCAGGAAGAACCCTGCCTAATCTTTTTTGTTGTTGTTTTGTTTTTCTCCATTAGTCTTGCCGTGTTTTTTCGCTGGCTGTTCGATAAAGAGTTTCTCTCAGGTGGAAAAGTGAGGTTTGAGTAAGTAATCACTTTTTTTGCTTCTTGCTTTTTAAAATTCTCATCAAAATTGTACCAACTAATTCATTTGAATTAAGGATTTTCAGACTATTGTATTGTCTCAAGTCTCATCTCAAGATGATAATGAGTAAATTAAGAAGACAGAATAATCTGATTTCCAGGCTGTTAGTTTAGCCGCCATCTCACATCATACAGGTTAAGCTGTATTCAAGTTGCTTTCGTAAAAGAGTCAGACTGCATTATTTTGTGTTCTATTTCCATACAGTGTCTTGTTAAGTTTAGTTGTAATTTTATTTACAACAGTTCTTCTAAATCTAACAGTGATGTAAAAAATGGATAAACACAAATTAGGAGAATGTTCTCACATATAACCAGTTTTTAAATTTCAATTTCTCCATTTCATGAAGTCTTTTCTCCATTGGTATGTCTTCTCTTCATAGTCCTCTTTTCTTTTATCTTTTCTTTCCTCTCACCAGGTGTGTGTTCTTACCTGACCAAGGGGCGTTTTTTGTCAACTATGTGATCACGGCAGCCCTGGTGGGCTCTGGGATGGAGTTGCTGCGGTTGCCAGGGTTACTGATTTACACAATCCGTATGTTGCTTGCTCGCTCTGCTGCTGAAAGGAAATATATCAAACAGGTTTGTAATGGAATTGTTCATTCGTGTGTTGTGTATCTATAGCTAACATAGCGTGGGGCAGAGCACTGGGGCCATGTCTGCGTTAAATTGAAGAACCAACATTTTCATTGGCCAGGAGGCCTGCGCAGTTACACAATTTTATTTAACATTGTTTTGGAACAAATAATATTATTCAATAATAAAATCTTTTTAAAAAATTACATAAATTTGTTTATAAATATCTTGCTGTCTTGATAAAAAGTGTCATTTTTTTTAAATAAATGGTTACCACTTTTACAATGCACTTTCTTCATGAAGACATGCAGGGAAAATCTTTGGTCAAGTGTTTCAGACTATGCAAGATTTGTAAACATGTGAAAATAGGCCTTTATTGTGTAAAAGATGTGATGTGTAATAGAAAGACTGTATATCAACTGCTCTGGTCAAAGAATTACCCATGTATTGTGTGTCTATACACATATACTATGCTCAAGTTATTGGAAAGTTAAAGAAGAAGAAAAAGAAGATAATATTTTGTTTGTAGTTTTGTAATTCTCAGCCTCACCTCAACATTAACATATCAATTACCTTTTTGACTTACAGAACCAGGCCTATGAGTTTGAATATGGAGCCATGTATGGCTGGAACCTTTGTGTGTTCTCTGTCATTATGGCTTACAGCATCACATGTCCTATTATCACGCCTTTTGGTGAGTAATCAGCAGGGCTGTACACAAGCTTGCACTCACACACACTCAACACATTTATGTACGGTATATCAGTAGATATATTTCTCTTGATAACGTCTCTCTGTCAGCCTTTGCCAGAGACCTCAGTTTCCCGTACACACTTATTTCCTATGTACAATGTGTTTCCTGTTCATTTCATGGTAGTGTTGTTAACGGCTGTGTGTCTACAGGTCTCTTGTACATGATGCTGAAGCACATGGTGGACAAACACAACCTGTTCTTTGCCTACCTGCCTGCGCGCCTTGACAGCCAGGTCCACCTGGCAGCTGTCAATCAAGCTCTGGCTGCGCCCATCATCTGCCTAATATGGCTTTACTTCTTTTCTGTCCTCAAAACAGGTTAGAAACAAGTGTGTGCTGAACCTGGAAAACATGAACATCTGAAATTCACTAAGAAGTACTGGTGTTGTGTATACACCCATACAATGTATACATTTGTCCGGTACAGTTAATAAACTGAGCTCATGCCTGAAATATCTGAATTGAATTCAAGGTAAACCTCTAAAAAGATGCAAAAGCTCATTCAGTTTTCTCAGAGTTCAAAGCTCACACAGCATGAGTCCACAAGGGAATTAGATATTGAACCGGAAGATTTGTGAACCTTTCCACCTTACTTACATACATGAAGGTGTTTGCTTGCATGCAGCCAGATAATAAGCGAAATCGCAATGCCACTATTTAAACTAAATGTGTGTGGGTGTGGCGTTTTAGGTTTCAAGACTCCCACATCTGTGTTCACACTGGTGGTCCTGTTCATCACCGTCTTCATCTGCGTCGGCTACACCTGCTTTGGCCATTTCAAGTACCTCAGTCCACACAACTATAAGGTGAGCGTTTGCTTGTGTGTGCATATGCTGTCACTTCTTTGTCCTCCTTAACACTGAGCCAGTGTATTGTTTGTGTTATTATGCAGGTGAAGGAGGAGGATGGGGAAACAGCAAAGGGACTCGAAGAAAACACCATGGTACTGTTCCATAACAAATTCCACAGCACAAATAAAAACTAGATATATTGAGAACATGCCTGATCTTAAATTAATTTACCTGAACTTTGCTGTAGTCACTGTATTCTGAACAATACGCTAAAAACCTGATTGTTCATGCATGGTAAAAACTAAAATCTTAGTAAGATTAGTTATCTTAATTGAAGGCAAAATATACTTGTTTTTTGTCTGACAAGATACTTCTTCTTACCAGGCGGCTTTTATATTAGAGAATTTCACTTGTTTCAAGTTTTTTTGGCCTGAAGTGGCAAGAGAAATATTCTCGTTCTGCTGGAAGATAATTTTACTTATTTTAAGTAGTTTTTCCCCACTTTTAATGCTTTTTTTCTTGTTTTTGAGAGCTCAGTTTTTGCAGTGTGGTGAGCTGTTCTTGCAGTAACGTTGGGCTTTAACAGTGGTTCTCGCAGCCAAGTTGCATATCTGACGCACCCTGCTTCACCTCGTAAATTTTTTAGGAGCTTTAATGTTCCCTAATCTTCAACATTTTTGGTATCAAAGTCATACATTGGCGACTACATGCAGTGTTGCATCACAAGCATCAGGGAGAATAAAAGCAAACAAAAATGAATATTGAAAAATAACCTTAAGAGTGCTTTTGTTTGTTTTTCAGTATTCCTCTCTTTCATTGTGTGATTCCAGGTCTACCTTCCCAGAGTGCTTAATCCCAAATCACCTGTCAGCGCCCCACAGGAGTCTAAAGCGCCCCAGTCTTACGGCTCTACAGAGGCCAGCCCAGCCTACTGCTACGGCCCAGGGGAGGAAAGCATGTCAGATTGCTGAATGAGTGTATTTCAACGCTGAGTCAAAACTTTGGGATCAGGATCCTGATCGGAAATGTGCTTCCTTCACAGTGATTTCAGCATTAAAGTCAAGTCCGAGTTTGAATTCACTTCCATCATACTGCTCAGTCAGGACCAAATTCACCAAGGGATTTTTAACCACCCGCCATTTCAAACAAGCCATAATGCTTGTGAAAAGAATGCTGGTATTAATTTCTTGCAAAAGCTGAAGCTCATAGTGCAAATATTACCAGAACAAGATATTGAAGTCAGCATCTGCCAAAAGAGGTGGACAAGCAGAGCTCGCTGTTTCTGTCCAACCAAGATTTCTTCATAGTGCCTTTTTTGTTGCCAGAGGACACCTGCCAAGTGATATAACTGATTGCCTAACATTAATAATGCACTTTTTGTACCATGAGAGGCCTGTTGTTACAAGAGATTAATGATTTTGCTATTGTAATTTGACAAGAGGACAAACATGTATATTAGTTTTAAGGGAGTTTTGCAACCAAAGTTTTATTTTGATGATGATGATGATGATGATGATGATGAAGATGATTGTTGGAGCCATTATTTCTGTTGAATAGGTCAAGGTTTATTTGTATTTAATGTACTTTAAATTTTTTGGAGCTTTTTTAAATGTGCATTTTAACAAGGAACTAAATCCTAAAGGCACACTTGTAACTGTATAGTGATTGGCAATAAGACTGCTGACGTTAGACAGATGAAATGTTTTCAGATTGTGTGTTTTAAGAACTTAAAAAACATAGATTTGTACAGGGCATGGCCATTTAAATTTCAATGTTAAACAATCTTACATGCAGTTTTGAAATACAAACAGGAACAACTTTACAGTTGTGTGCGTGTCTTGTCATTAGGGGGCACTATTGAGCTGTAGTAGGGTGGCTTAACCTTTAAATATTCATGCAGCAGGGAAAGGGACAAATGCACAATGCTGCATTGAGGATTTCTAACCTATTCTGACATTGGTATGGGCCAGTTTACTGGGCGACAATTGCAGTAGCTCCACCCCCTCACCTGATCTTTGACTATTGTCTCCCTGTCTGTTCCCTTTCCTTTTCACTTCCTCTTTTCCCTGCCCTTTTCCCCTTTCTCACCACGGTACCTGCCTCGGGTGAGAAAGACGATTGTCATTTGAGGCCTTTTGGGGTGCTGTAGTGATTAGCACAGTTGTTAAATAAGGGCAATGAAGTGCTAAGCTAACAACATATCTAGGTTATTAGCATAGACTGTATAGCTATGGTGAAAAGAGGGGTTTGGACTATTGGACGAAGATCAGTGTACCCTATTGGAGCCTCACAACAGTTCTTGAAACGAGCAACAAAAATCAGGAACATTCGCTACTGAAGTAGTTCTTAATAGCTTAACAACAGAGTACTTCCTGGCTCAAGCGACACACTTTTCTTAAGTTGACGATGTGCACACTTTACACACAGACCGTGTACAAGTCACAATGTATTAAAAGCATTAAAATCCATCACACTTTAACTGCTGCCAATAACTGCATATTTACACAAAAGTTTAAAGACTTTGAAAAACACTGGAACTTTTTTTCAGAGCAATATAAACTTTGTAATATTGGAGTGCACAAAGGTTATTGACTGTGCTTTACCCCTAATGTCGGACAAAGATTAAGCATTACAAAACAATCTCTCACTTGTTTACTCTTTCTCAAGTATTTCATTGTGTGTGTGTGTGTGTGTGTGTGTGTGTGTGTGTGATTAAGCAATAGACACTGTTCTCTGACCTAAATGATCTCCAGTATGCTGAATGTGATAATAAAACCCACAATATAGCCTTTTTTTAAAAATGAAAATCTAATAATCACCACACAAACATACACTGCATGACTCCCATGCGAAGGGACTTGGAAATAGATTTGAACAGACATATCTCAACAAAGTCGCATGAGAAAGTTGCGCAGGGTCAGGATGCTGCGGGGGCACTAATAACTTGCAGATATTCTCACATGGCGCCAAGGAAGAGCTGGGAAAGAGACGAGTGTTTGATATTAGTTACCTGACATAATGTCTATGGGTTGTGTGTATAAAATGTACGTTTACTGCACTTGTTTACTGCTGGTTCTTCGACCTCGAGCAGGAGCGACATGGACGTTAAGGCTGCAGGAGCATGGGAAGCAGCTCTGTCCAGCAGCAGCAGCAGTCAGAACAACAGTGTACAGCTTTCCAAAACCACACACCACACTTTGAACTGACGTTAAATCACAAATTCACTGGCTTGCATCCACGCAGTTCTCAGCTCCTAATAATGTTAAAGTCTGATCTGAAGTTTGATCCAATTACATGCAAACTAGGAGTGGTTTGTGGCATCTCATGTTCAAACAGCTCACTCAGATGTTCACACAAATATATAATCTTGATGTTTAGTGTTGCACAAAGGTACAATGCTCTACACCCGAACTCTTCACTAATTCTTCTAACTGAAAGGGATAATGAAAGAACGTAGCAAATCAAAGCACCAGAGGCTGAGTTATCCTGAACTTTTAATTCCTTGCATGGGACAAGACCCAAAAACGCTATATCCTACATTTCCAATTATGCAACTCAATAGTAGCCTATCTTGTGTTAGACTCTCACTGGTAAATGCCTAGTTGTGATGATGTCATCAGGATTATTTTCAGAGCTCCTATAACTGATACCGTTCTTGATATTTGAACTTAAAAATCAGAATGTGTTCATATTTTAAACACATTTCTGATACGTATCCCTTGAATGTGTGTGATCACTCTGCATTTAACACATAACTTCCAAGACGTGTCCTGGAAAACATCTACGTAAAGGAAAGTAGGAATGTCCTTGAAAGAAAAGCTCCATTTCTAAAATTACAGACCTGTAAAAATAGCGTTTCAGCGGAATTATTATTTGCTTTCCTGCCGAGGTGAGAAGATTGATACCGCTCTCATGTATGTTCATTATATATAAAGCTACAGCTGGGAGACGCTAAGCTTATCTTATTTCATCTTAGTTTATCTTAGTCTGTGTCATTTCTCCACTTTGATTTTTGTACAAGTAAAAAAAATCAAGATTTTTGTAGATTTGTAAACTTGCTGGTAGGTGGATATTGTCAGAGAGCAAAGCTAACTGTTTCCCCTGCTTCTACTGTTAAGTGCTAAGCTAACTGGCTGCTCGCTGTAGCTTCATATTCAGAGCACAGACATGAGATTGGTATCAATCTTTTTGTCTAATCTCGGCAAAAGAAGGAAATAAGCATGTTTTCCAGAGTTGTGACCAAGATATATAAGCAGAACATTTTACAGCTGAAAAATTAACTTGTCAGTGCTCTCTGGTGGACAAAGTATTTAATGAGACACTGTTTCTAAATCATCTCAATCATATCTTAGACATTTTTGTACTGGAAATATTTACTGGCTAACATATACCAATACAGATATATTTGCAACAAGCAAATATTGGCCGATATATTAGTCTAGCCAATTTATCAGTCAATTTCTCATCTATACATAAACTGAAAGGGAGAATGTGTGGATATTAAGTAGATACAGAGAAATAAATGAGAGGATTAAGGAAAACGAATAAGCTTTGAAATAGGAGGAAAACAGATAAAACCTACTGATGATAATAATTACTGGTTTTGAGCAGTTTGTTGGCACACCAGGTCAACTGAAACAACGGTGATTTAGCCAGTAAGGCAGAACTAGTTTACACAACACACCCTTCTCCAGATCAAAATATTTATCCAGCGTTAATCCAAAACGTCTCGAGTGTGTTTGTGTGTAGATGTGCAACCTATTGAACTCAGAGCCCGCAATGCATTCTTGGTATTGTTGTCATCTGTGCTTTTGTACAGCACAGCCACTATTATTTAGTTCACTATACTCACTCTCAGTATTCACTTAATTCTGCACTTCCAGGCAAATGAACTTAAGAAAGAGCCGCTCTATTTGTGTGGGTGTGTGCATGTATGTGTGTAATTCAAATAGGAATTAAACCCATTTAGAGTTCTGAGGTTATGGGGTCAGATTTCCTTCATGTCACCACCAAGATCGATGGATGTGACCTCTGACTGCTCCAATTTGTATATAAACACGGCAAAGGCCAACCACAGCATTGCGTGGGAGACTGGCAACCAATGAGAGCGTCTGGCAGCATCGTGCTCTGTGGCACTCCCATCTTTTGTCCGTCAGGATTAGTGCCGTGGCAACGCTGGTCGCCTGGGAGGTGAGTTTCCCAGAGCAGCAGGACCAGGACAGAAACAGACCGCTTCATTCCAAGTGTTATTTCCTTCCCGGCCAATTGGGAAACACAAGTGGAGTGGTGTGTATGTGTGTCACTCACAACTCCAAAACTTCCACCAAGACTGCCAACTCTAATGAGGTGCCATCCTGAGCCACAAGCTCAAAGTGTGTTTGTCTGTGCAAGTGGGTGAGTGGGTGGGATGGTGAGGGGCTGTCCCTGTGTGCTCTCTTCTGTGTGGTGTACTATGTACAAAAGTCACCCCACTCTCCCCTCCTTTTCTGTTGGTGGACTACATTAGCCGGAAGGGCGGAGGGCCAGACAGCTGAAATCAACGCTGCAGATGAAGCATGTGACTCCAGACCGAGGCCCTTTTGTTTGGACAATTACAGCCAACACACAGAGTCCTGGAAATGCACTGTGGCAAGGGAATAGGCAAGGGAATGGGAATGAATGGAAATTAAGATTTATTGAAACCCTTTGTTTTTTTTGTGCTTGTGGTTTTTTTTCTATCTTGCTGTTCTTGTGAGAAAATGTCTGCAGTGGGTACTTAAAAGTCACAACCCTTAAGATTGTCATTAAATCAAACTATGTTTGAATTCTGTAACTTCTTTAAATTATTTTTTTCAGTAAAATTGCCTTCACACATTATGCATTATGAACAGCATACACTGCCACTAACAATGAAAAACACTTTATAGAAGGGTTATTGCAAATAGAGTTGCAAAAAATTGAAGTGGTGGGGACATGAGGTTAAGAATGAAAACAAGAGTGATGAAACAGTCACCCATCTCGATTGAAAACACAGCCTGTTTGTTTGTTGTTGTGTTGTTTGTTTTGGTGTTGTGTATGAAAATAAAGCTCCCACCCCAATGTATTTGGATCCCAGGGGCATTTGGGTCGTATGGTACAAATTAATAGTATGGAAGCCAAGACTGTCAGACAAGGTGAGGGATCAAAATATGATCACCAAGCACAGGGTTAGCCCAACACTGGAAGACTGTCCAAAATCATTTGTTGGACAGTATCCAATCGTGTTTTTCTAAGTGTAACTTAAGCCAACTTCACACTGCATATAGTGGCTAAGACTGCTGGATCTGAGCCAGGATAAACCAAACAACCAGTGTTCATTTAGTGTCTTTTAAACAGGATTTGCTCAAGAAGAACCAGTAATTTGAGCTCTACTCAGCGTGCCTGTGTATACAGTGTAGCCCATTTCATACATCAATTTCAGGAAGTTTATAACAACTACTGGTAACAAATAACAATATACATTAAAAAACAACTGAGAAATATTTTTTGCAGTTTGAGTACAGTCTTAACAAAATGCAAGTTTATAGAGATTCACCTTTGGATGAAAACTCTTTCGTTGGATCTGACATGAATGAAATTTGTGAATGAAAAGAGCTCTTAACAGCATGTGAAAAGAGAATGAATGAAATACTGGGAATATATGAATGAATGTTTGAGCATTGAGAATATCTTCCCAGTGGTTAAGAGAGAGAAAGCAAACAGAGACATCACACTCACAATTTACCAAAGTTTGGCCATACACTTGACAACTTCCTAAGATATTTAGGCTTAAAACCCCCAACATTAAACTAATTGAAAGGCAAATCGAAATTGTATTCAAAATAAAACTTCTTTGCTACGTCACCTCTGAAAAGCACACCCAGCACACACTGACACCTATGCCCTTCTTCCTCCTCTGCCATGCTAGATTATGTTTCAGCTATTTCAGCTGTGTTCCCCATCACCTCTATAGCCTCAACCCTAAAACAGACACGCACACTCACTGTGTTTAAATCCTATTCATGAAACTGCAGTAAGCCCAAAGGGAGACAGCCTCCCTAGTGCTGTGAGTTCATGTACAGAATGTTACATGTTACCTTGAATAATGTCCATGGGAGGACCTAGTAAATTTACCTCTACAATATCCATCCATCCATCCATCGTCAACCGCTTATCCTGCGTGCAGGGTTGTGGGGGAGCCTATCCCAGCTGACATTGGGCGAAAGGCGGGGTACACCCTGGGCAGGTCGCCAGTCCATCACAGGGCACCTCTACAACATCTCATCTCTAATTACAAGGGTATTTGTTTGTTACCTACTCAGGTGAACACAAACACTCTCATGCTTTTTGTATTCCCTAATACACCAACAAACACAAACAATGATTGTATGTACATCGGAAATGCACCCTAAGAGGATTTCCTAGCTCTGTTCACTCCTATTCCCATGTGCCATGCAGGCATGTTAGAGGGACCTAAGCATGCATCCTGCCAGCTGTGCAAAGGGCTTAACCGATTCTGTCTTCCAGACACTTTGTAACACTTTCACCAGAAGAAAAACTGCCAGACTTTTTGGTCCCTCCTTTCCTCTGTAGGCTTTTCTCTCTATGGGCTCCATGGGTGAAAGAAGAGGGCTCGAAGGCTGCACATAGAGCCCACAATCACCTAACAAGAGCTTAAAATGTAACTTTCTGGTTCTAAGAGGAAAGAACCATAATTATTCCACAAAAAATGATAATTTCAGCAAATAGTTTTTTCTTAACCATTGGAAAATCCATTTTAAGAGGCAGGTAATACTGTGATGTATTGCACGTTGATTGTTTATGTTTCATGTGTTTAACAGAGCTTTTTTGTGTCAGACATTTGCCTTATCACCGTAGGACTTTAATTATGGCTGCATTTCATTTAGGTGTTCCCTGTGTTTATGCATTAACTGGTATGTATCCTTACTGTTGTGGCTTACTGGGAAAGTTAAATTGAATAGAGCCATCATTAATGCTATTAGTTACACATGTGCTTTTCCTGCTGTTTTCGGCAGTAAAAAGGGCCATTCTCCTGAGGTTGGATTAAGTTACTGGTATTATGTGTTAAATGTAGAGATAAGCAATGTAAAAATACCAGTGGCACACATTTTTGACCTTACTGACTGTTTAAGTGAAATGAATACTGTGTGCACCTATAAGCACCGGTACTTTAGGGTTTAGGGGGGGGAATGAATTTCCCCTAGAGGGGTTAATAAATCTTCTTCTTCTTTGTGCCTTACTAGTACTCTAAGGGATGAGACAGAACACTGCCATTACTTTCTCTCCAAGCAACAAACTAAATACAGAAGCGGTGGAAGAAGTATTAAGAACCTTTATTAAAGTAAAAGTAATAATATCACACTGAGAAAATACTCCAATACAAGTAAATGTCCTGCATTCAAATATCAAGTAATCATATAGTGTATTAACAGCAAACTTAAGTACTACAAGTAAAAGTATTATAGTATGTTAGAGTTTTATAGTGTAGTTAATGTTCCCTATCAGATAGATAGATAGATAGATAGATAGATAGATAGATAGATAGATAGATAGATAGATAGATAGATAGATAGATAGA
>JAPMOB010229130.1:0-22692 GCA_029875015.1 Lepomis gibbosus | reverse complement strand
CATTTTTCTGTCACTTTGGTTAATTCTACTTCATCCATGGCTCACTTAAGTTGTGGTGTCCCTCAAGGCTTCATTCGTGGATCCCTTCTTTTCTCTATGATGCCTCTTGGCCAGGTTATTTAAAATCATAATATGTATTACCATTTTTATTCCGAAGATACTCAGTTATATATGCTGTTTAAACCCACAGATCCAACAGCCTAACAAATCTCCAAACCTGCCTCTCTGGTAATCCCAAAATCCCCAAATTGCTGCAATGCACGTTAGATTTAACTCACACAGTGGGATATCAATCTGTCTAGTTAGGAAGCATAAACAAATGAGAGTGACAACAGCTGCACTGGAGAGGCAACAGCAAGACAACACCAAAAAAGGAATGGTTTTGCAGGTGGTGGCCACAGACAGTTGCTCTCTCTTTATCCTTCCTGACTGATCGTCTTTGTTTAGCGTTTTTCTAGTGTCCTTGTCACTACTGGTAGCATGAGGCGGTACCTGCAGCCCATTCTGGTTGCACAAGTAGTCCAGCTTCTCCAGGATGGCCATCACAACAAGGTTTGCTGTGTCTCCCAGCACAGAGAAAGGAGGAGATCCCAGGAGATGGTCATTATACAACGAGAGCTGGACACGGCCGTAGAGGCATCAACCCAGCACCAGGACCTGTATCTGCTCCTTTGAGCAAGGAGGAACAGGGGGAGTACTGTCACAGCCAAAAACAAAATGGCCTCCAGTGTGCTACCGGTGTGCATGTTTCTTACCAAACTGTCAAGAACAGACTTCCTGAGGACAACATGAGGGCCCGACATCCTTTAGTGAGATCTGTGCTCACAGCACAGCACCATGTAGCTCGATCGGCATTCGTCAAAGAAGACCAGAATTGACAGGTCCACTATTGGAGCCCCCGTTCTCTTCACAGATGAGAGCAGGTTCACACTGACCACACCTGACTGACACATTTCAATTTTATGAGATGCACCAGTAGAACAACCGCAATAAAAGGAATAGGACCGGGTGGTGAATTTCTTTGGTCTAAAAATATATAATGTTTTGTTATTCAACTTTTTCCATAATTGTCTTACTAACTTTACCTTTAGCTACACATTGCTACTTGTGTTGCCGCAATATTATTTAATGATGATTATTCACTATCTGTGGCAGATCCGAAGTCTTTGATTTGCCATGGAAAAGTGCAATGTTTGCTTCATAAACCAAATCAGCATGATATATTATTTCCAGTCACATTGGTATCTCCATTGTCCACCACAGTTATCTAACAATTTGGCGCCACTACATACATGTGTGCAAATAGCTACTGATAGTAGCTAATGCAGCACCATATTATATATTACAGACCTGCCAAAATGTAAGAAGCATAGGTTTCAAAACATAGGGCTATGGCAATGTTTACCTTGAATTCCCTGACTCCACTGCAACATACTTTTTTTACATCACCCAAAGCATGATAGAAACTGTGGTTTCTTAATCTCTTTCGTTTTCATGTTATTTTCATTATGATACAAATGATATACACTAAAAATGCAAACTTTTTAATTTGAGCAGGTAGACTTTAATTTAAAAAGACCTACAACACAGGTCCTTCTTCAACAAACACAAATAAGTTTAAGCATTTCAGTAAGTACCTTTTTAAAAACATCTTTATATGCCAGCATACACACAACTATATATAATATGTAACATCCCCTATGTGTTTGCCTCAGAAATAGCATGCAGTGCCATGTGCCTTTGAACAGTCTGATGTTGAGGTGTCCACTTTCTGGGGCCCTTCAAAAGGATTGTTGCACAGCGTCACACTCTCCTTAATGAATATCTGAACATCTCCGAGCCTTCTACAGCACCAGAAGCAGGTGCGTGGTGAGGAGGCCAAGAGTCCCAGTGTCTCCTGAAAAACTTCCAACGGTTTCATCAAGTGTCAGAGGACTTGCAACATCTGTTTGATTTCATCAGCGGGGGCTTGCGTGGGCTTTGACGTTCCCAGTGCTGCTGCAGCGCTCTGCGTGTCGCTCCGGCAGCTGCACAGACATCAACAGGCACGTCCTCGCTGCTTCTCTGCTCGTTGTCTGCTCTAATTGAGTAAACAGCATTACTCTAATAAGAATATCTGAGTGAATATCTGAGTTTGGGATCATAAGTAAACTACTGTGTGTCGGAAAAGTTTCAAATCAGAGAGAATCTGACAACGAAACAGCATCCAACACTGCTTGTGGGACTTTAATACACTGTTGCAGCAGGAGATCAGAAGCCCTGGAGTCTCACACCACTCAGCCATTTTGACAGCCAGTGTGTAGAGGGAACATGGTGAACATATGGTCCCACTTATCCATCTGATTTCACACACTTCTGACACCATGTAGAATCATCAATCGGTGCTATGTGTACTTGTAACACAGAAATTAAGACTGGTTTGCACCAACAAGGATCAAAGGAAAGTAAGATTAGAAATACTCTAAAGATCTGCTGATTCAAGATGGCTCTTCTTATTACACCAAGTTGCACCATTTATATTTATAGTACATATTTACACTAGAGCTGAATTATCAAATAATACCTTAAGTCACAGAGTCATCTTGGAGTTAGGCTGGCCTGTAGTTATTAAACACTATTTCCGTGATCTAGGAGTGTATCTTTTAAATCCAATGTTTATCATAAAGTCATAATGAGTTGTACGTAAGAAAGAGGTTTATCTGGCAATCTGGCCTTGGAAGTCAAAGCAGAGACCATAGTCAACTTAATAACAATTTATATTTTCACCAGAAGGGGCGGCACGGTGGTTCAGTGGTTAGCACTGTCGCCTCACCGCAAGAAGGTCGTGGGTTCAAACCCCGGTTGCCCCGGCCTTTCTGTGTGGAGTTTGCATGTTCTCCCTGTGTCTGCGTGGGTTCTCTCCGGGTGCTCCGGCTTCCTCCCACCATCCAAAGACATGCAGGCTAGGTCGATTGGTGTCTCTAAATTGTCCTTAGGTGTGAAATGTGAGTGTGCGTGGTTGTCAGTCTATGTGTGGCCCTGTGATGGACTGGCGACCTATCCAGGGTGTACCCCGCCTTTCGCCCTATGCCAGCTGGGATAGGCTCCAGCCCCCCCGCGACCCTGCAAGCAGGACGATGGATGGATGGATGGATGGATGGATGGATTTTCACCAGAAGCTGGTAGAGGTTCTTCCTTGTGTTTCCATTGCATTTTACAAATGTGGATGTTTTGGATATACTTCATTAAAAAGGCAAATGTGGGACCACAATATTTAAATGGCATTAATATTGTTATTGATTTTCTTCCATATCTATATAGACATAGGATAGTTAAATGCTGATGGAGAATCAGTCAGTTTGGGCTAGTCGGTGGCCCAAAATGGGATGAAGTCAAAAAGTATTTTTTTTTTTCAGTTTGCTGCACTGCACACATTGTGATCCTTTATTTTTCTATGATATGTATTTCCCTGCACTGTTTGGCTGTGTGTTCCTTTTCCAATGCAATGAGTGTATTTCTGTCACATATAGGCTAATACGTGCTTTAGCAATGAAGGTGTAAAATTTTGCAAAGTTTGAAGGAGCTACTGACCTCCACATCTGCACTGCCTGAACACCTTGTTTGCCTAAAAAGTGTTCTTCATTGTTCTTTTGTATTGGGTATCCTGATAGTTTGCAAATAGCAACATGATGGCTACGGTTGTGTTTGTTAAAGTCATCCCTAAATTAACAGCACTGCCACCAACCCCTGATATAACTGGAACTTGGATTTAGTATGAAATAAAATACCATGCACTAGCTTGCCAATCATTTGACCTGTCACAACATGTCGAAGGTAGTCAGATTTCGAAGGGAGTCAGATTTAATGTTTGCCTGACTCCACTGCTACATATTTATGTTTAGGATGTATTATTAGAGTATTTAGAAGTTTACATATTCTTTGTTTTATTTCGCTACGAAAATTATTTTATACTGGTAATGATAAGAATTATAATTGTAGATACCAGAATGATCGAGAATGAGCACTTTTATTATCCAATGTAGAATTCATTAATTTAATAGTTTACTTCTGTACATAACAACCTATTTAATGTGTTTATACTGAGTCTGTTATCTTATTAATGTTAAATGAAAATATTTGGGGAATGTATGGTTATTACTGTATTTGGATATATTGAGTATTATTAGTGTATTATTGGTATTATTGTCATCTGTTTTGCTCCAACTCAATTCAGTCAAGAAAAAAAGAACAACCGAGAACCAGCTAGCTCACCACCTTGCATTTGATTTATTCTTATTTAGTAAATCTTTTCTAAAAAATGTCAACCCTTGAGTCAACTTGCACTCTATGGGTGTAACACTAGCAACCATGCCTGCTAGCCACTAGCTTGACTGCTGCCCTGCTAGCATCCTGGATGCAAGCCACCAGCCATCACCCCAGCCTGCAACCTGCGGCTCATCTGACTTGTTTTGGACTTTCTTTGGACTGGATGTTTTGAAGGAACTTCTGAAGCCATTCCTGGGGAGGAGGGTGAGGGGTTACCTGTTTTTTTTGCCCATGTTTGGATTTATTTTGGATTTCTGTACTTTGGATTTTTGCCTGCACCACTTTGTATTTGTTTGCCTTGTTTTGGACTCCTGCCTACCTCTACACCACAGAAGCCTGTTCACCTTTTAGTTATTCTAAATAAATACTATAAACTGCATCTGCTCAGACTGGTATCCTGCATTTGGGGTCCAAATTCCTTGTTTTTCCTTTGTCAGAACTCGGATACTGGGACAGTTATTAGTATCTACTTTCCCCCGATGTGCTGCTTCATGATCTTAAGCTACGTTATTTGATATTTACCTAGTAGCGGTTTCGTAAAGGATATAATGTTCATACAGTGTTGAACATTACAGTGACAGTGTCCTTCTGGTGACAGAGACAGAAGGGACAAAGAACTGAATGAGGCAGCAAAGTGAAGTAGTTCTTCCCTTTGGAAATATGGTTTCAAAACAGCAGCCAGCCAAAAGCTGAATTGTTGCATTTAATATTTAACATTAAACATCTACCTACCGCTTTATCTCCATTTAAATATGTTTGTATATTTTTGACAAGTTGGAATTGAATTTGAATTAACATACGGACAAGATGTGCATTTTAACTAAATTAAATTGCACATTTTAAGTCTATGTCAAATCAGTTTTTCATCCTCATGCACACAAGCGTGTGCGTGTGTGTGTGTATGTTTGTGGGTTTGGGCATTCACATCTTTATGACCTTTACACGGAAAGCATTGGTGCCATTACACTAACACGATATAAGAAACAGCTCACCCTGCATACTGTCGTTCATCCAGTTAGCAGACAGCTGCCATAAAGTCTCTGCAGCTCTACAGTCACAGCGTCCTCCATCTCTTTGACCTCAGTGCTGCGACTGAATGAAAAGAACAATAAACCAGCAACTATTTTCTCTGTCAACAGTCATCTTTGAAGGTCATGTTGCTGCTTTAATCCTGTTGGCTCGTTTCAGTGGCGCTCAGTTGGCCTGAGTTTCTCTCTATTTGTCTATCCCCAAGGCTGGCTTTCTGCTGTGTCCTTGGACACTGTGCTCACACTTCACAGCCAGTATGAGTGTCACACACATGCACGCATACAAGCACATACACTAACACACATGCATATTGCTCATACACATCCACACACAGATCAGTAGTGGCCTTGGGGAGTGAGAGGTGTGAGCCAGAGGCATTTCTATCTAATACAGCTCTAACAGTTACTGTGTTTATTCCTGGATCAGTTTAACACCTTCTGCACACTGCTCACCATCCACTCATCCCTCAACCACTAGAAGCGGAAAAAAAACAGGAGGGTGGAGTGTTTCTATGACACCTTTGCTTGCTTGTGTCACCCCATGTGTGCATATACCACTCCCAGGGGATCAGAAATGGGGTTTGATTTCCTCTCACCAAAACCCTCCAACCTTATTGGGTGTTATTCTAATCTCAGCAGTTGGGATAAAGGGAGACTGCTCTCCTTTTGTCCCAGCAAGGAGGCTCTAAATTGGGTGTCAGGCATGACAACCAGATATGTCAGAAGCTGATAGGGGCCAATCCAGGCAATAGTTTAAAGCAAGTATTTGTCCCTTTTGCTTAACAGCAGCCACTGTGGCCATAAGTGACAATTATAGGATAATAGTAAATACTAAAATGCAGTGTAACAGTAGCAAAAGTGGAAAACAGTAAATGAAACGACTCCTTAATGCTGTTTACACTGCACTATCCATGTCAAATTTGCTAACACTAGCCATCATAAGTTACTGGTCATAAAGGACCATGAGTGTAGCAGCAAACCCCCTGAGAGTATTGAACTGAGCAACTGGTTGGGTTTTAACATTAGCCACCATACTGATCATCCCAGACCAAAAAGGACTTCAGTTAAAAATTAGCCAGCTGGGTAACACTGGCTCATTTACAGCAGTGTTTTCATAATTAATGTGTGTTGTCCTTGAAATTAAATACATGTAACAGAACATCCTCACGGGTAGTATCATCAGAGGAAGGAGGACAGCTTGGGAGGGTTTTTTTGTATTTATAGAGAGGAGGAGTAAAATAGTTTAGAGACCACTGTGAGTTGTGGGAAACAAATTTAAGTTAGATTTTTCATCCGTTTCTTGCAAGAACACAACAGCGAATAATTTTGTTAACTTTCAATCAATAAAACCTGAAGAACTGAACTGAAAGATCTCCGTGATTGTTTTTACTTTAGTGGTGAGTCGCAAACCTCCAAAAAGACGACAAAAAAACAAGAAAGGAGTCGGCTTAGGGGCTGATTGGCCACCGGGAATTTTGGGAACAATCCCGAACGGTCGGTGCATTTCAGGCCAGACGTTGTTCAAGAGTTTTTTCAAGCAGCTCCTCCCAACTTGGAACAATCTTCGTTTTTGCTGAAATCTGATTGGCTCAAAGGTGTTTACTTTCCATCTGGGACAACAGCAACAGAGCAGGTACAGTTAGCGTTAGGAGAGAAAGAGGAAAAAGAAATGTGTGAACCGCTTATCCTGCGGGGTCGCGGGGGGCTGGCCAGCTGACATCGGGCGAAAGGTGCGGTACACCCTGGACAGGTCGCCAGTGCAATGTAAACAGTGCAAAACCATAATTTATACATTTTTAAATGTGCATAACAGATACCTATGGACAACATTTAAAACTAAATTTAAAAGTAAACAGAAGGGGAGGAGGCCTTTCCACGTCAGTCCATCAGATACAGAAATCCAGCATAGTGAGGATGTGTGCCAGGTCTCTGCAGCTGTCTAGAACCAGGTGGGACATCTGATCCACTCTGTGACTGTGGAAGGAAAATAATTGAGTAACAAATGTTGCAGGTAGTTAATGTAAAATATGAAGTTAAATATAAAAGATGGCTCAGTGTGGTTGACAGTACTGTTTTGTCACATATTTGAGAGAAAATTAAACAAGGGGGGAACACCTCGATATATAGATGACAGTCGATAACAACAGTCAACAATATGTTTTTGTGTTATCCTATGACGACAGACAATAATAGCTGTAATAATAGCTGTCAAATGTCAAGTAGCCATAACAATAAATGCTTATCCATGGTAATGTTAACTACCAAACGCCAACCAGACAAGCCCCGGGTAGAAGCTACTTCAGCTAAAGCTTAGTAGCATATATTATTAGCTGACCGAGCCTGAGCTAACTCGGTCACGTCGAACTAAGCGGCCCAGGTTTCAACAACCAGTCACCTCAGCTCCACCCACAGCCCGCCTCGTTGCCCATTTTTGTTATCTGGGAGTGACTTGCTGCCAAGATGCGACTGTCAGCTCCATCGAAAAAGAGTTTCAAAACGACTCTTCAGAAACCAGGTGACGTCACAGACAATATGCCCATTGTTTTTACAGTATATGGTCTATATGTGAGGAGTTGGGGAGTGAGAACGGGTTGAGTTGCTTGTATTGCTTTGGATGACCAACTGGAAATGTTTTTTTTTGCCAATAAAGGTTGGAATTGTCTGATCTTTAAGCCCTTATTTAGGTAATGCTGTTAAATGTTATGTTTTTTTGGTGTTAAATCTGCTAGATCTTTCCTGGAATAGAAAAACTTCTGGCACACAAGAAGTGATGGTTTTTGCATTTCTTGTTTGTTTGACATAAACATAAGACACAGACATTTTAATATATTAAAATTAATATATATATATTTATGTGAAAAATCTGAGATCTGAGACTGTTAATATTAGGCTCAGATTACAAGATAGTCTTTACGTCTAATCATTAATACATTAAACATGGTCATGGGAAATGAAAAGGAGATGGAGTGACAAAATAAGTTGGCTAAAAACCTTGATATACTCAAGGCACTATATGTACGATAGAAAGAGAGAGCTCAGAGATGAGTCGGGGGAGATGGCTGGTGTTTATTCTGAGGTAAATGCAGCCAAGTATACCCTGTAAATGCCTTATCAAAAGAAAAACCAGACTCAGAGCCTTCAGCGTTGCTAGCAGCTTTGTGAGGCTGTACATAGGCACAGCAGTGCTTTGAGCTTAATGCTAAATGCACACAGTGGAAAGGCATTTCCCCTTTCGAGAAGATAGGATAAATCTATGTAAATGCTAATGTTAGCATACATAATGCTCACCTCACAGTGACAATGTTAACATGTTGATGTTTAGCAGGTTTAATGTTTACCTTATTCACCATCTTAGTTTATTTGCAATTTAGCACTACACACAAAGTACAACCGAGGCTGATGGGAATGACATTAAAACAAATTTAAAATGAAACCTGAGAATGGTTCTAGATGAAAATCAAAGTTATTTCAATTTATCTTCAACCAGTGATGTCTGAACCAAGCTCCATGACAGTACAAACAGTAGTTGTTGAGACATTTCACTCTGAACCACAAATGTTGCACTAGATAAAAAGTCAGACTCTCACTAAAGTCAGTAGGATTCCTCCTCCGGGGATCATGAATGGCTGTGTAAAACTTCATGGAAAGGCAGAGACAAAGTGAAGCATTTCTTTGCTAGTTTTAAACAGAACAGAATGACTTTCAGAGCAGTCATATTCACACTGAGCATGGGATGAAACCTGCATACACATCCTTTATTTGTTTATTTAAATGCCTGTTACAAATGCCAAATATTACTGTTCTGTGTGGATAAACAGACACAGCACATTCCTTCCACACAGTGCAGCTGTAGCAAATCCAGATGTGTGGCTATAAGACAAAGACGGCTTATAAATGGGTCTGGCAGTAGAGATGTGTGTGCTTTTTGTGTATGTGTGTGTTTGCGTGTGTGTGTGTGTGTGTGAATAAATGTGGAGAATTCTTGCTATTTGACAGTTTTAGCCATGGCTGGACCTAGCGCATACTTGCACTAGCTTCTTAAAGGATCACATTTAATTATTTATTTTCTATACTTTCAGACATTACATTTAAAATGTCAACAGAAATCAACACAAATAGCATCCCTAGCATGTCTTTGTTTTTATGTTTGTTTTATTTGTTTTATGTAAATTTATAAAAAATCATATCCCTTATGCAAGGCCAGATTGCGGGGGGCAACGCAGTCCAGATGATGTCTCTCTGCCCAGCAAAGTTTTCCAGTTCCTCCATTATCTTAATTAAAAATGAATACAAAATGAAAAGTTATTCAGGGGGAGCACGTCTTCAGAAACCACTCAGAACCATATGCTGAAGGGAGGTGTGTGTGGGGGATTCTGTTCAGATTTGCAGTAGAGGCCGAAGCTTCACTTTGCAAAGTTCTAAGCTCCTGGAGAACTGTAGGAGGCAGAGGGAAGAGAAGAGAATGATTGAAAGAGAAGAGGAAAAAATAGGTCACAGCTGTTCTCTATCTTTCCCCAGCACCCCCCCACTCCAACGCACACACACACACCACTTGGAACAGTCTACTGAGCCCCAGACCTCACGTTCCATGTGTTTATTTTGTAGGTGCAGGGGGGAAGAAACTCCACATTCCACAGGACACATGATCTGCTGGTCAAAGGAGGAGGAGGAAGGACAACATTGATGTTTATCAATGCAGTGCTGTCTGCCGTGCTGAGAAGTAGTGTCCCCATGTGGAAATGGTTTAACAACATTTTACACTGCCTTAGTTCAGCTAAAACTGAGGCAAGCAGGTTTACTCTGCACATCAGACACAAGATGCTGATTTCATACTGTTTATTAGACTGTAAATGTAGAATTTAAGCTTTTTGGTCTACTCAAACCCTGTCAAATTGAAACAAGGGAAATGTAACCTCAATCCAAATGTTCCTTCATATGGCTGCAACACAAAAAGGTTTGGCAAAAAAAATTTGGCAGAAAGGAAAACAAAATGCACTTTAGTGGACACACAGAGAGGCCCTGTGGCTGCAAATTAATGGGAAGAATACAACCAACTCAGTCAGTTTTACTGGGCAGTCAGCTACGTCAACTTTTGCCAAATCTGCTAGCAAACTACATCAACTTAGCCTGGCCGGAAGCCAGATTTTCTTGCAAAAGAAGTTTTTAGTTTTTAGTAGCAAATGAATGAATGAGACTCGCTTACAATCTAACGTTGGCTGGGTTAATGTGTTAGCCAACATCAGTTCACTAGATTAATAGCTGAGTGTAACATGCAGGGCTTTTTGGTCTTTTGGTCGGACAAATGAAATGCTTTACTGTATATTGTCATATCCAAGGAAGGTTAAAATCAAGGGGAATTGGACTTCGTTGAAGATACTCAAAGCTGGACTTCAACCAAGTCCAGTTGCCCTTTTTACTTTCCTTGAATATCTATGACCTGGATGACTGAGAACCTTCATGGGTATATTGGTATATTTCGGGCCTGTTCTCCAGTGTCTAAATGCACATCTCGTGTTGCTGCTGTAACAGATAAAGCCTGCAATGTTATTTATTTATTTATTTGGAGAAGCAACTTTTTTTTATTATGCTCGATCCATTGTCACTTGTTTGTCCTTACCAGAATAAGCTTAAAAGTGCTGTAGAATGCTAATTTTTAGGTTCATACTTTTTAGGTTTTCTATTAGAAAATGTTTACATGCAACACATTATATTTCTCAAACTGTCCACTGCCTCAGCATCTTTTTTTCACCCTCTGTCTGAACACTTTTTAGCTCCTGTCTCTTAAAGCCCCACCCTCCCTGAAAGCCCACTTGCTTCTGATTGGCCAACTTGGAGAAAACATTGTCCGGTTTTCCCTTTGATGTCTTCCGGCTGCTTTACCTCCACTTTTGCTGATTTACGGAGTTTATATATGTTATTGGTCATTTTAAAAGCTAAGTACTGCTAACAGAAGCTGCTACTAAGTTAGCTAATGAGTGAGCGGTGTAGCAAGCTGGAAGTTTTGAACCGCTCATTCAGAGCCAGCTGTTAACAGGAGCTATTGTTAGCAACAGCTAGTGGTTAGCAATCCGTAGCAACAAGTAAAACTGTGAGTCCATCTGGAAACTTTATAAATCACAGGGTTGATGCAGAGCAACCAAAAGAAAATATTTATCTTGCTTTCATAACAGTAAAAGCACTTTCTGTGAGACACACTGTACCGCACAACCTACAACTGTTGCTCTATAAGCTCGTATAACTCTGGAACGTGGGCTGGTCTATGTGACTTTGGCGTAAACATCCCATATGTCACATAACATCTAGCTCTTGTTGGCATTCGCCCATTTTCGGGGGTGCTTTGGGTGCGCAAGATTTCCATATGAAGGAGGAAACAATAGAGATTGAGGCTCACAGTATGTCAGTTACATGCACTGAACTTTTAATTCAGCAATACCAAGGAAAATACAGTTTTCTATTCTACGGCACCTTTAAAGGCAAGCCATGAACATGCATTACACTTACTATCTAGTCAAACTGTTGTTGCTGAAATTACACATGGAATACACAGATTATTTGGAAGGTAAATTAAAAATTACTTTATTGTTACATACCCAAACATGTAGCAAAATTCATTCTCTGCATTTAACCCATCCCTCAAGGTAGCAGTGGGCAGCCACTGTATAGCGAATAAGGACGAACGTCAGATTTGTGCCAGAACCTTTTCGATGGTGGGGGGAAACCGGAGCAGACTGGAGAAAACAATATGTAAACTCCACACAGAAGGCCGTATTCAGAGCCAGGATCTTGCTGTGAGGCCAGAGTTCTGTCCACTGGGCCACTGAAGACATTTGTGTGTGAGTTCTTAGCTCTAAGCCCAGGTAGGCATAATAATTGATTAATTGATAATAATAATAATTGATTATTATTATAACAGATGTTATATCAGATAACAGCCTGATTTGATCAGAAGCATACTCTGCTTTATGGTCTATTTTCCTCTAAATGGGACCATAATTAACCAATCAACATCAAGTTGTATTAAAGAAGACATGAAACTATTGATTGAGACCATAAACTCATTATGAAAGTGTATACTGAGGTAATAAATCAGCTGAGAAGTAGGGTCATTTTACTATTAACTATTATTCTAATGGAATCGGACTTCCTTTTGCTACCAGAAGAGTCGATCCTTGCTGGCCATTCGAAAATATGCAGGTTTAAGGGACTTGCGCGTTCGCCTCAGGTTTCTGACCAGAAGCTTCCAGCCTGGCATCACTTCAGCAGAGCAAGACATTAAACCACAAGAAGTCAGCAAAAACAAGATCTTCAGGGGAGTCAGTCAGTTAACTTTTGTTGCACACACAATGATCTATATCACCACTGAACCTTATTATCCCAAAGAGTAAATTAATTTGGTCAGTGGTGAATATGACGATGAATATGGAAACAGTACAGAAATGGCTAAGTAAAACAATAAAGACAATTAATATCGGAACAATGCCAGAGAAAAACTATGCATTGTTGTCTCCCTGAGCTGTGGCCTGTGCTGTGTTTTCTCTCCTTACCAGCTAGTGCGTACCAAACAAGGCATTTGGCCACTGTCTTCATCACTTGTGCCATGCTATGGTCAAAAGAAGCCTGTCACAAGAAATAGACGTATTAATTAAAAAATAGACTGGGTGAATGGATGTAGGAAGGTTGGCAAGGAGGTGGAGGAAGGTTTAGAATGGTTCCTTATGGCTATTCCCACCCCTCTCAAAACACTACTACCCCCATACTCTCTCCCTTAAACATATGGGTCCTCTTCCCCTCAAGTGGGGACACTGGATAACTGTTTATCTAGGATTTTAAGTGAGCAGTTTATCTTTCCATCTGTCGCCATGTTCCTTCTCTGTGTCTTTGCACACATGCGTTAATGTGGTGTATATATGTGGTGAATGTATGCATGCGTGTATGTGCACATATATTATAGTGATTGCAATTTTACATCAGAATGTTCTTATTGAGTCTGTAAAGTTGTCCGTCAATGAGATTCTGGATTTCTAAAGGGCTGCTGTGCTGCTGCTGACCCTGACATTTGGCATTTCTGTGGAAGGGGAAAAAGAAAAATATTAATTTCAATACAGGAAACACTGGTGGAAGATATATTCAGGTTTTTTACTTAAGTACACATTTTTATATAATACTGTGTGATAAAAAACACAATACAAGTAAAAGTCATACATTCAATACCTTAGAAAAGTCAGCAAAAATGTCTGAAAACACTAAATGTAAAAGTATTCAGAAAGGCCTCTCTCATTGTTGTAATATTGGATTATTATTACTCATGCATAAACATTTAAGAAGCATTTTAATTTTTAGTATATTGAGGTCGAGCTAATTTGAATAACTTTATAAACTGTTAGGCTGTTATATCTGTACCAATGCATCATATGTTTTGAATGTGATGCATGTAGTTTGAATCTAAAAAGTAACTACTGCTGTTTGTAGAGGAGTCAAAAGTCCTGTATTTCCCTCTGAAATGTAGTGAGCTACAAATATAAAGTAGCATAAAATGAAAATACTACAAGATACAAATAAATGTAATTGACCAAGATGACGGTGCATACACAACATACACTGAAAACCCATCTGTTCAGACTGCACTATGTTTCCAAATGTAGCACCTGAAGGAGTTCAGCATATTTTATAAAGTTGATGTCCTAGCATGATTCCTGGTATTTCTGTAATATATCTTGTTATTGACACAGAACAGGCAAGGACTCACAAGAATGACTCATTAGCAATCAACTAAATATTCAAAAAGTTTTATTACGGTAAGAGACAAGGCAAAAAAAGAAGAAAAGTCAGTCAGAGAAAACCAAACTGAGCAGAGAGGGATCGGGCAGAGGTTTGTACAGGCCAGGTGAGGGAAAAGGGTTAATGGAGAGAAGGAGGGAGTGGCAGGTCTGAAATAACATGAGAGTTAGTTAAGCAAAATGAGTAGACTGAATAAAGAAATAAATACAGGGAGATCAGGAAGGATTCCTGTTGTGTCCACATGGTTGTACGCACTTATTGTAAGTAGCTTACAATATGCTGGGTAAAAGCATCTGCTAAATAAATGTAGGGTAATGCAATATTATGAGATCGACACCTAAATACACACACTTACAAACACACACACACACACCTTCAGGTCATATTTTTATGCTGGGATACAGAAAAACTGCAATGTTTATCTGGAGTCTTAAGCTTACATGTGCAGAGACGAGGAAACAGGAAATTGGTAATGTCTCTTCTGTGAGCTTCAACTGCTAATTGAGCATATGCTTTGCCCCCATAGTACCTCATTAGAAAGGGACAGAGGGGGGAGGAAGAGGAACAGAGGCAGAGAAGGGAGAGGGGGGGAGGAAGAAGTGGTTGAAAGACAGAAAGGAAAGGAAAAGAAAAGAAATGATGGCAGGGAAAAGAAACGAGGAGATGTGAAATTGCCTTTAGGTGGTAAACTCTGCGGTGACTGTGGAGCCCTGTGGCGGGGAGAAATCCCTTCCTGAAGTCAAGCTGACTGCTATTCTTGTCAAAGAACTGCAGGCTATGACACATAGACATAACCCTGCTCAGCAAATGCAAGCCCTTCTTCCACAAATATAAGAGCAGCATTGAACCTAAAAACATCATTGCTGCTGCTTCAAATCTGCACAGATTGCACAGTAAGTAGACCTGCTAACAATGTTTTGTCTTACTAATTTACATTGTTCTGAACACCTAGATAATGCTACATATGTCTGTATGCGTTATGGCATTTGACCCACAAAATATCAGGTTTTTAGACATTTTATTGCAGATGTTAAAACCAGGGGTGATATAATATTTTAGAAACGATTCACTCTGAAAGAATACAATACAAAGTAGTGAGTTGGCTGGTCCTAAGTGGTTTCACTTGTTCTTATAGTAACTGCCAAGTGAATAACAGCGCAAGCCCACAGCTTATATACCCGCAGTAATCACGTGTCCTTTCAACTGCAAACAGAAATTTTTAAAATTAAATAGGGGTGTATGTAAGCATGAAAGATAAAGTGCATACCTATAAAATAACACAACAATAAGGAAATGGGTAAATGCCTATAAATATGTAAATAATAATATATAAAAGGAAGAGACATATATAAAATTAACAGACAGAGCATAGCTAATGTTTAGATTTAGCCTGGCAAGCTAAGTGGAACCATGTCTATAGTTGGATTTGCCTGCAAAATTCTACTTCACGTCTACTATTTGTTCATCTACTTTAAATCCTGTAAATTCACAATAATAATGCACATTATGATGAGTATTGCTAAATTCAAGTTAAGCCTGTGGGAACACGTTAGACAAAACAGCCCAGACTGAAATCTGTCATGAAATAAAATATTGTGTGTTCACGTTGGACTCGACTCCATGTTTACTCAAAATAAGATGCTGATTGAGAATACTTTAGTGTCTTGAAAATTGCACAGCTAATGCAAGGTTTCAGATTCAACACTAAATCATCTGATCAAATGTCACAATTTATAATCTGCATGGAATGCATCAGTAAAACAAGTCACTGTTACAAGCAAACAGCTTGCAATATATTTCCTTCAGTGCCAAACAGATCAAAAATGTGCCAAATAGTCTAAAAATCACAATTAAATGAACATAGATGGAAAACTGTCGAACGCTAAAATCAGAGGAGCCCACCCACAAATATAGGTGTGCAGGATTTGAAATATTTGCACTAACAAGGTGTCAAAACTTCCCTGAAATATCTTCATACAATATGCTGACACATCCTCAATCACTTGTCTCTCCTCTGTTGTTGTGTTTTTCTTCTTCTTTTCTTCTCTGCTAACGTTCTGCCTGCCTTGTGTTATTTAACCAAATCTGATGCAAAGTGGAAGTTCTCTAGAAGCGTCTCTATCTCCCTCCTGTTATCTCTCCTCCAACCATATTTGAAAGGCGTACCAAAGTTGATCTGAAGGCTCTCAAATTGATACTTAAATCTCCCCAAATCATAGAAGGATGAGGAATTTTTAATCTCCACCCACCCGCAGGCCAGAGCTCACCCTGCAAACAGACTGTATCTCCCTCTGCCTCTCTTTGTCTGTCTGTGACTCTCTATACTCGAGCTTATCTTTTCTCCGTCGCTGTGGATTTTCTTTGTCATAATTGAACCTCAATTGTCCTCAGCAAGCATCTCCAGGATGACAGTGTGGAGATCAACATTGGTTTACATAATCAAAACCTTCTTACATACTGATGTGACGTCAAAGCAGAAGTGGCATTTTGCGGCCCTGTGAGGATGGATTTTGATGACACAGTGGCGTTTTGAACTATGTCAACAAGCATGGTTAAAATGTTTATATTCAGCAGGTATAATGGTTACCATGTCCACTCTCTTAGTTTAGCATGTGTGCACTAAACACAGAGAACAGCTGAGGCTGGTGGCAATAGTTTTACAAGTACTTGGTCTTGTCAATCTGTCTGTTACCAAAGTAACAGACAGATTGAACCTTGGAGCCAATGTTCACGGTAAACAGCTTTCATGAAAACATGTCACTATGAACTAAAAAGGTCAACCTGCTGTTGGCCCCTGATATAAAGTCTGGGGATCACCAAACTTACCATACATCGACTGTGGACCATGAAATGTCATGGTAGTCAATCAGTCATTTTGTTTTAGATATATCAGTCTTCCCAAAAGTGGTGGACTGACTGACATTGCCAAAATACAAGAAAACAAAAAACAAAACTTGAAAATTTGGCCATTTGTCCAACTGTGGAAATAATAACATTTCCCATAAAGACTGTATCCCAAGTAAATGTTTCTTTTAACCATTAACCACCATTATTAACACTAATAACCTTGACCAAATAGTTAGTGTCTAAAGTTTACCAAACCATAAATCGAGCTGACCGAACAACTGAGTTATTTCTTGAACAATTGTTTCAACAGTTTGAAAAGAGAGGATATGGATAGAAAACACAAATAGGCAAGTCATTGTGTCAACATTTCTTCAAAGGAAAAAAAAATACACTAAAGAGTTTTAACTGTCCAGTTTTAAGTCTGTACTGGTGCCGTCCCTTATGACAACTCGAGCATAAGTCTTGCTAACAACGTGCACTTTGACATTGGCCATCACTTGTATATTATGTGAAAAAGATCCACTGTGTTTTTCTGTTGCATATAAAACATAAAAAAATTGTAGGAGTAAAATAACTATATATATGCTAGATTAGGAATAGTTACATGAAAGATGTGTTTGAGTCGATTTGTTGTAAATTGTCCAACTTGTGTTTCACTTCTCTCTCAGTCTCATTCCTCCAATCCTCCTTTATGCATCACTCCGTGTCAAATGGCATTTAGTGCCATGCCACGCTCCCTCTGTAATTGGTCTGCAGCAGACTGTCCCCACACACTCACAGATATACACTCTCAAACTCACACACAAACATACACACAGGTCTAAAGCCGCTTCTGTCTAATAAATGGGTTAAGGCACAAAAAGCTTGCCAGCATGCCCTTTGTAATATAATGTGTACACTTTTGAACTGTGAGTGTGCCAAGTGTATATCAGTACAACATAAAGGCCAGGTGTTTATTATAGAAACAGAAAAAATGGCAATAAACTGTATATGAGATTTTAACGTAAGACGTAATGAACTTGGAGCCTTTCACTGGTTTGAGCTCTGCAGGAAGTGCGCACGTTGGGTTTCTTTAAAGCTCATTCTGGTGGAATGTCTTTTATGATAAACAGTAATACTCCAGGATGCAATGTATGCATAGCTTAATGTCATATTTTGTTTTGCACACAGATATTAAAAGCACATGTGGTGGTGCTTGTTTTTACATCAGCTATAAAAAAAACGCTTTCTTGACTTCCCGAGGCTGCTGGCAAGTTGACTCGCTCGGAAAGGATCAAGCATGAGAAAGAGACAAGGAGTTTGCATCATTCCTTTAATCTGAGTTTTAGTAGGGGGTCGGTGAGAGGGCGAGAGGGGGGTGAGAGAAAGAATGAGCCAACAGAGAGAAAATGACAGAGGGAAGGAAAGACAAGAGGAAAAAAAGAGAATAACAAAAGGGGGAAATACTTTACAGTTCTAAACCGAGCATGGAGAACACTCAAGTGAAAGAGAATTTGTCCTTAGACAAGGACACAAACACAGTAAAAATACACTAATAATACACATCCACGTGCCCTCCCTCTATCTACTCATCTTTAGAATGAGTTTTTTTTCCTTTTTTAACTTCTGTTTTAAAATAGAAGAAAGTAGTGTGTTTTTTACTGTGATAATATTGGAACAAGACAGTTTTCGCTCAGATTGCACAGAAATTCCTTAAATATCAATCCAATACATCAGCCAACCCTTTACCCCATCTCTCCCACCCAGCCTTTGCCCCTGAGCAGCAGCATATTGATTGTTAACTCCTAAGCTAAGAAACAGATGGGTCTCAAATAGTATACTGACAGGTGTCAGCTGCGATGGATGGAGCGATCGAAGTGGCCAGAGTGACAGAGGAGACATCCAGCAGCATCCGGGAACAGCGCACGGTTGGAGGGAAGACAAACACGATGCCATTCTCAATCTGTGCTGTCACTAACAACAGTCAGCGGCAGGCACAGTGATATATATAGTCTACAGACTTGACTTTAGACTTGGAGTTAAGTCAGCTAAGGCACCAAAGAGAGCACATACTATTGGGCTATGACTTGGGGCAGTGTGCGTGTTTCCAAGTGCACCTAAGCAAGCCAATAAGACTTGCAACTTGAGGTGAGATTTGATCTGATACTTGAATTGACGTAATTTGAGACTTCACTTCGACTTGTCTCAACTGACTTGAAACCGGTGTGACTCTGCCTGGTTCACGCTGCTGTTGCAGAGGTTATTCAGCGGCATGGGACACACCTGGGCGTTATATGGGCAGGCTATGACACTGGACATGATACTGCAGTCCGACTTGTCTCAACTGATTTGAGACTTGACTTAAAATTCCTTAAAAGACTTGAAAATTGCATTGACAAGATGGAGAGACTTGACATAAAAACAAAATGCTGTGTGACAATAAACTATAAAAATATAACAATAAACCTCATGAAGCTCCTCCAGCCTGTTGGTGTCCTTTCATCAATTCCTTTAAGTTTAACTTCGTAATTGTACTCCCCATAGAACTCAAATACTTTAGTTTCCTGGATTCTGCCCGGTTGTCCACTCCATGTCACACAAGAAGGAGCCTGTAAAAGAATAATACATTAACTTTACATGTTTTAAGACATTAGATACTTCTTATTTTTCAGCAGTATTGTCCAGTTTACTTATTTAATGGATGTTATTAAAAAAATATTTTGAACCATGTCTCTGTCCACTCAGTCAAAATGTCTATGTGCTTGGTTACCATTGCAAAATGGTTATTGGTTATTTATATACAGTACATATATATTTCCTGCAATTCCCCAGGTGGCATTAGTGTCAACGTCAATCTCATTCACATTAAATATAGTTCTCTCTCTTCTCTCTCAACCACATTTTGGCATTATTGGCAGGATGTACATTAAAGGCAGAGATGTAGTCACAATTTTTATTTTGTGGGAGGTATGAGGGGTTTTTTTTAAGTTTTGAGAGAGGTTTGGTTTTTAGCACACTGTTCAGGGAGGCCACCCCAGCTGTAAAATGCCAGGTAACTCCTCTGTAATCTCTGAGCTAGGTGAACTAAAGGAAATTCTTTGAAATCAACAAGAGCAGATGAATCAGTTTACCAGAAATCTTGAAACCCTTAACCATGTCCCTAGAACCCTAGTTGAACCATCACAAGAAAACTGGCATTTGAAGGGGAAACCAATACTCCACCACTTTGCTGGAGAGTGTATTGGCGTATGTTGCTGTTCAGCCCCAGCCAGCATCTGTAGCAGTGCACTCCAGCAATGATCTGATGATGGCACTGCTCTCCAAACCAGGGAAACCTTTAACTTTGAACTGTTACCACTTTTAAAGCACTTTTCTTAACAATGTTACAATGTCCCTTACAAAAAGAAATAAACTAGGAAGATAAAATGAGAATAAGGCCAAAGATGTAAATTAATTCTTATGTAAATAAGAATTAAAACAGAAAAACAATACAAACATCAAACATTTCTAACAGCTTTTACAAAGAGAAAAAATTTAAGACTTAAAAGTAGCTAGAGACTCAGTGTGTCTCTGTTCAGTGGGCAGATGGTTCCATAGTGTAGTGGCTCTAATAGCAAAAGCCTGATGATCCTTTTCACAAATTGAGACCTGGGAGTAACCAGCAAGGTTCCATCTTCAGATCTCAATGGTTGAGAGGGCACATATCAGGTCAATAAATCAGAGATGTATTTAGGATCAAGGCTGTTTAGGACCTTAAAAGTGAGCAGTGCAATTTTAAAAGTAATTTCGAATGTAACAGGGAGCCAGTGTAAGGAGGCAAGCACAGGGGTGATGTGATCATGTCTCAGTCCCGAGTCAAGTAGCAGCATTTTGTACCAGCTAGAGACGGTAGAGGGAACCCTGATTGATACCCAAATAAAGTACACAATTTTAGAGATTATCCTGAACCAAAGAAACATGACCGAACAGCATTTTTGACTTGGTCATAAAAACAGAGGTTAGATTCCTAGCAGTCTACTTAATACTGTATAATTTGACAGAATGCCAAGATTAGCACCAAAAGAGCTGATCCCCCCCCTTTAGGCTGCTAGGATCTGTGGGTTTAAACAGCATGTATAACTAGGTGTCTTTTTCATAAAAATTGTAATGTCATGATTTTGAATAACTAGGCCAAAAGGGCAGCATATACTGCATACAGAGAGCAGAAGATTCAAGACGAGAAGAAGAAGTAGAAGAACCTTGAGGGAAACCACAACTCAACTGAGCCATCAAGGAAGTATAGTAACTAGAGCAACAGAAAAAGTTCTGTTGGAGGTATGAGTGTAAAAAATCTATTCATAGCCAAGTCTCCAAACGATGTAAGAGGATTCCATGACTGAATGTACAGAGGGTAAGTGAACTTCCCTGGAGTTATTAGACCTACGTACAATGCACAATTGGTTCTATCATGGTTGCAAGGTGAGAACCATCTATACCAAATGAACTTGGTTGAAGGGGATGAACTTCTTCTTCTCCAGTTTGAGCTTCTTGTAGTCATAGATCATCTTCTGCCATTAAAATATTAGTCTGCATTTGCGAAGAACTGTTTTAAGTGTTTCTGCTCTCTTTCAGTACATCTCTTTTCATTACTGGTAAGGATGCATTAGGAGAGCTTACGAGGCGTGACGATGTTATAGTAGATGAGAAACATGCCTTTAATGTGCGGGACCTGGGTTCAATTCCCACTGCAACACATCCATCCATCCATCGTCAACTGCTTATCCTGTGTACAGGGTCGCGGGGGGCTGGAGCCTATCCCAGCTGACATTGAGTGAAAGGCGGGGTACACCCTGGACAGGTCGCCAGTCCATTGCAGCTGAGCAAGACATTTAACACTTAAACCATCGCACCATCTGGAGATGATGGTGTAGTTTCCCTGCATTAAATTATCTTACAAAAACTTTATTGCAACAAAAAGACATCAGACATCAGAAAGTGTTCATTAAAGAATGAGAGTCACGAACAGGATGAAGGCCTCACAAACTCAAGGTAAAAGACGACCATTGTCAGTACCAAATACACAGCCATGCAGACACTTGTCTGTTCCGAGTTTCTATGCAAGTCGTCATTGGACGTCACACTCTTTTTAAGGCTAAAAATTCCAGTTAATGGGATGTATATCAAGCTTCACCTTGTGACAGTAGTTTTACTTGTGTTAGCAATGACAACACTCCCATCCTGCTCCAACTCTGGTTGTACTAGCATCCCTATGTGGTAACCAAAGCTTTGCGAACTCTTAGGGTGCTTTCACACCTGGATCGATTGGAGACGTTGTTTTGAAACAAGTGGGCGTTTCCCTTTTGGCCCGGTTCGTTTGGTGATATGTGAACACAACAATCGCACTCTGAACCAGAACAAAACAACCGAGCCACGATCGCCTAGAACAGGTGGTCTCGGCTCGATTCCATACGAACCCTGGAGCGGTTAGTTTGTAGTGAGAACACAACCGACCCATGAACCGGAACAAATCAACGTGTTGCCTGGCAACCGATGCTAAAAGATCAGTTTTCAACAGCTTCGGCAGCGTATTTTGCTAATTTGTTGCAGTATGTTGTTGTGGTTGTATTATGTAGGCCTACTCCTGTCGGAGTTTTTTTAACTTTGTGCAGCACTGCTCGGCGGAGCGTTCACAATCCCTCTCTTTCATTTTATCACTGACCCGCTTGTAGACTTCAGTGTTCTTGTGTGTGGTGTGCAACATCCGGGAGATGTGTTG